>CM052660.1:6658906-6737094 GCA_028533165.1 Leontopithecus rosalia
CCTCTCCTCTCCTCTCCTCTCCTCTCTCTCCCTCTCTCTCTCTCTCTCTCTCTCTCTCTCTCTCTCTCTCTCTCTCTCTCTGCTATTCCTTTTCATTACATTGTTTTGGATTTTTAAAAAATCAGTATTCTAGTCTTCTGTATGTTGGTTTCTTAGCTCTTTGTCTCTATAGTATTAATTATTTATTTATTTGTTAATTGATTTATTACTTTTGGGTGCTTGTGTGAGGTACAACCTTTCTTGGAGTGTCTCATCCTAATCACAGACGACAGAGAAATGATTGAGTGTCTCTCTCATTTCTCCCAAGAATGATATATAAGTAACACCATTCTAAATGCAAACGAGAGACTAATGTCCTAACACATCACATATAATGGATGTGTTAAGGCATTACAGCTTAATCTCTGGAGAAGTTCTGATTAAGAAAGGCTGTGAAATTTACAGTGTGGTTCTATAATGTATTCATAGTCTGCTGTCAAATAATAATATACCACAGCAGGAGAATTTAAAAATATCTTCAGTCTAGGATCTTTGCCCTTCTGTGAACCAATTTGGTGTATAGTATGATGGTGTTCTCACAATTAGGAGAAACAAGGTGAGGTATCACCTTACAATGGATTAAGGAAGCCAAAGCCACCACAGGTAAAGAGGCTTTGCTATGCAGGGTTCATCTGTCTCAAAGCTGCTATGTGGCTAGGCCAGGATTCAGACATGTTGCTTGTTTCCCTGTCCTGTGGCCTTCTAAAGGCTGTGCAAAAATCATTTTCCTTTACCGCATTCCCTTGTTTTACTCAAAGCAATCTCACCTCAAAAAATGCCTAAAAGCCAGGAACAGAGTGATTTTCTTAATTGCCCTGAATGCTCTGTGTGAATCTTCTCCTCTTGGAAAGTAATTTAATGACCTGTCTTGGGAAATGGACTGGGACCCCTATAAGGCTGTTACATTACTCTTTCTAATAGGATTTCTGCAGCGATGTAAGTATTCCCACTAATCACGAACAACCAATTTAATGAAAGGGAAAATGACAGTTTTGCTTAGAAAGCTGTACAAACATGTTTGCACTTTTCCAGCACAATGACAGCAGCAATAAAAACAGCTGCTGTTACATTGGTGATATACATAGGTTAGTATGAGCAACTGGAAATACCAAAAGGATTGAAAGCTCACACTGATGGATGGGGATTTTACCAACCAGCATGTAAAAAGGAATAGCGATGCTTCCCAAAGCAGCGATGGGCCACATTGTACTTAAACAAACATTACTTTCAAGTAGGTAGAAATGTTTCACACATCAAATATCAAAAATGATCAAATCGGCCCTCTCTCCCTTATTTTCCCCTGGGTGTCAGTGTCCTCCCAGGCACCCCGCTTCCCACTTGGCTCCATTCTTCCTTTTTATGCGTAATGCCCAGCCTATTCCAAAACCATGCCACCTCTTCCTTTGTTCTCATCTTATAAAAGTCACTTCTTTTCTGGCATCACTGCCATCGTGCTCAACTAGTAGACATTGGAAGTAGTAAGGCCTTTACTGCATTATGACTCAAAAATACACACAGTTAAGGCATTTATCATTCTGAAATGACACAATTTTGGTAAGGATATGTATCGCCTATTTCCAAAACCTTTTTCTTTCTTTCTAAATGTTATTTTTTGGGAGTGATTTATAATTTAGCATAATGAAGAATCTTCACCATTGGTGGTTTCCTTTTTAAAAACAACTGAATACAAACTGATGTGCTTTTGTTCTAAACCTGTAGAGATCACTTCAAACTCTTGAGGCGTCCTCCCCTTCCACCCTCCTGTAGCTTAGACCCCTCTCATCATCCTAAGTGTCCTCACAAAAGGGGAGAAATTGTTCGTCTGTGTTCTTTCTTTCTTTTCATCATTTCTGTTTTTGCCAAAACATGTTGATCATGTTCAGAGTATCATGTAACAAAAGACCAAGTACTTTCTAAAAAATGCTGACTTTCCATTTTTAGTCCAAATGCCTTGAGATCACACACAAAAAGAACACAGATTAGAAGCACATCTGGGATTACAACAGGAACAAGTTAGTGAAGATTTAACCTGAGCCCCCATCTTGTAGAAGGATAGTCCAAAGGCTGAAGGCTTAACTTGCAGAATTTGGCGCAGAAACAGACTTGGTGAAGCAGAATGAGCCGTTTGGACGGACAAAACTCTGGGGGTGGGGCTGGTAGGGTTTGAGGAACAAAGAGAGAGAAAGCCAGATGATTATTCCACTTAAGCATCAGAATTGGATGACCCTGAGGATCCCTCTGGAGAACACACTACAGATTGTTTCTTTAGAGAATGTCAAAATTTGAGATAGGACCAGGATGTCTTTGTATACGATTTGGACTTGAAATTTTCATTAAGTGGCTCAAGCTGTCCCATGGTTATGATACATGCTACCCATATATGTTCCGTGAATTTGAAAAAGATTAAGTAATTAGGCCTCAGGCTCAGAGTATAAATTACGATTTAAGGAGGCAGAGTATTAACTACGCCTGGAAGTTAGGGAGGATAGAGGGCGATGTCTGCAATCTGGATGGGAGGAGAGTAGACCAATGTGTTTTTGTCTTCTGAGTATTTCTCAGTGGACTCGTAACGGTCGCTGCCTTTTTATTGCATGGGATTAAATATTACCTTTGATGATCATCCTCAAAGCTTTTTTCCAGCTGGTCACGTCCTACAAGTCTTGACCTCCTACAAATACAACCTTCTCCAAAAATCCACTGATGCAGCTATGTCAGCCACCCCACCCCTCGCCCCCATGTTCCTCATTTAACCTAGAAATATGGAGGTTCTTCTTTCCTTACTTTTCCCTTGATCAAGAACTGAAGACCTAACTTTCAGAAAACACCCCCAGATTAAATGCACAGCCACCTATTTTCCAGTGTGTCACCATGTGGGGACTGAATGAAACTAGAGTCCCCCTGACATCGATTGAATGTGATTACATTTTGGCAACTTTTCTCCCATTCAAAGGTGGTCTTAAAAAGAACGTAACACATCTGTTTGCATACATAAATAAAATAACGAGGATGACAGCTGTGTAAGCCAGTGTGTTGTTAGCACTTAAAAGGTTATAGACCATCTGGTTAAATACAGCTATTCAGGAAGAAAACTTTAAACCAGGGTCTCTTAACAGTGACACCGTTAACATTTGGACTGGGTTATTCTTTGCTTGAGGGGAGCGAGCGTGCTGCCCTGTGCGCTGCAGGATGTTTAGCAGCGTTCCTGGCTCCTACCCACTGGATACCAGTAGTGTCTCTCACACTGTTGAGACAACCAAAATGGTCCCTAAATTGCCACTTGTTCCCAGGGGGCAAAATTGCCCCGGGTCGAAACCACTGATTTCGACCAACCTATTTAAATAGTTGCTTGTTTTGAATATTTGTTTTACATTGAGTAGATCAAACTGAAAAGACCTGAGGACAGAAAGCTTTGAACTGCCTTAGAAGCTGGTCTTTTTCGTCATAATATACTAGTAGAATCTTGTGGAATACTCTAGCAGAGTTAATCTGTGGGCCTGGGAAGGCTTACACAACCTGCATAGATTTTTGTGTCAGGGTTTTAAAGGTTACATTAATCTTTCTGTGCAGAATTTTATTCTCCAGTAGGGTCAAGTTTTGTGTTTCTTATTAAAAAAAAAAAAAAAGAAAAGAAGAAAAGTGAGGTCCTCTGCTAATAAGCTAAGCTCTGTGGTAAATAAAATTGGGCCATTATGTGAATAGCAGAGATAATGAAGCAGTGCTTTCATTAAAAAAAAACAACAGTATTTTTTAAATGTGTCTCGGCCATAAATTTTATATATATATACACACACACACACATACACATACATGATTGATTATTGCTCTATAGAAGTAACTTTTCCTGCAAGTTGTTAAACAGTAAGGCAGATATATGCCGAAGTTATTCCCAGGATTTAGGAGGATAACTCTTAGCTTAGAGATACTGAATTTGGTAGTGGAAGAAGGAAGGAGAGTGGTCTGGCTGCAGAGCCCCATGGATAGCATTAAAATTGGCCTCTTCCTCTCTATTTATCACTGGGGAACCAGTGCCCCGGTCCTGTCAGGTGTGATGAGGTCAGGTGGGTGGAGCGAAGCAGCAGCCTCCTTCCTTCTTTCCTGGGCCATATTAGAGCTTTAGCTTTGACCCTCACCCCAGTTCTTGGTCAGGGCAAGAGGACAGTAGGTGTGTATGATTTGGGTAGCTGGGTAGCATTAAATGGTTGAAAATTCCAATGGGATCCTTCCAACTGCAGAACGTTACATGCTCGCATCTTAACAAATAGAAGGTCACACAATCCATTTATGAATTCAAGATATTTTTATTCTACAAAGGCAAAAAAAATAGGAAAGAAAGTGAAAAGGAATACTTTGAAGATGGTGAAGAGAGTGACAGTGATATTAGGATGTGAGAGAAAAAAGTTGAGTGGGGCCAGGTGCTGGCTCACGCCTGTAATCCTAGCACTTTGGGAGGCCAAGGCAGGTGGATCACCTGAGGTCAGGAGTTCGAGACCAGCCTGGTCATCATGGGGAAACCCCGTCTCTACTGAAAATGCAAAACTTAGCCAGGTGTGGTGGTGAGCGCCTATAATCCCAGCTACTCAGGAGGCTGAGGAAGGAGAATCACTTGAACCCAGGAGGCAGAGGTTGCAGTGAGCCAAGATCATACCACTGCACTCTAGCCTGGGCAACAGAGTGACACTGTCTTTAAAAAAAAAAAAAAAAAAAAAAGCTGAGTGGTAATAGCAATAAAATCTTAGAGAAAGAGTAATATGGGTAAATTATACATGAGCATTCATGTATGTGATTTTTTTTACTGGGAGTCAGGATTGCTTAGTAAAAACTTCATGGCAAGGAAATAGATGCAGTGTTTAGCTCTGTCGCATAGGAGCCAGGTAACCTTGGGCAAGTTGCTGAACTTCTCTGAGTTTTCCTTCTTTGCCTATAAAATGGGCGTCTTTATCTCTGTGGCCCCAGAACTCTGCACAGTGCCTGACCTGTAATAGATGCTCAACAGATTTGTTGAAAAAATGAGTGAAAAGAATAAAATGGATGTAGCCAGAAGAAATCTGGGCTATATCCCTAGTGACTGAGCTTCTAAGCAGGAATGCTGAGGACAGGGGTCATAATCTTCTTCCAGTTAAAAAAATATGTTCCTGGAAATGAAGGCATTGAAAGTGGATATGTGCTGCGTTAAAGTGTTGTCAGCTTCTCCACTGGGTTCTGTTTACCTCCTCTTTTTCTCACTGTTGTACCATGCCTTTAATATTCATTTAGAGGTTCCCACGTTAACCTCACCGCCTCATTCTTCCCTGCCATTACCAAGCAGCTGTCAAAAGTAACATTCCTCTTGCCTGAAGAAAACTTAGTGTTTCTTTAATGCAATCTGCTGCTGCTGAATTCTCTCAATTTTAGCTTGTCTGAAAATATCTTTATTTCATCTTTAAAGGATATTTTATTTTTTAAAGGATATTGCATTTCCAATTTTGAGGATATAGAACTTTCGGTAACAATTGTGTTCTTTAAACCATATAGTATATTCTTTTGTCTTCCGTGATGTCATTTGTCAATTATTATTGCTCTTTTTAAGATATTGCATTTTTCTTTTCTTTGTCTCTGTTTTTCAGCAGCTTTACTATGATTCATCTAGGTGTGGCTTTTCTCTTTTGTTTTGAGTACTTTGGATTCATGGTGTTTTGTTTTTTTTTAATAAAAACATGTGTGACTTGATATCTCTTCCCAATTTTGAAAAATCCTTAGTTATTTTCTTTTCAAATAGTGCTTCTGCTATGTTTTCTCTTGCCTCCTTTGCTAGTTCTCAAATTGCATATACCTTTTACCACATCCCATATATCTCTGAAGCTTTTTTCTCAACTTTCCAGCCTTTTATCTCTTTATACTTTTGTCCTGCATATTTTCTTCAGACCAGTTTTTCACTGTACGATTTCTTTCTTTAGCTGTGTTTAAAATGCCATTGAATCTATTCATTAAGTTGTATTTTCCACTTTTTAGAATGTCCGTGTGGCTCTAGTTCTCTGCTGAAATTTCTGTTTTGCAATTTCTTGAACATATGAAGCGTGGCATTTTAAATTCTGCTTCTGTGTTCCTTTAACTGCATCTCCTATACGTCAGTTTCTATTGCCTTTTTTTTTCATGTATTTCAGTCTCATCTTCTTGGTGTTCACTTATGCCTAGTTATGTTTGGAGTGCCAGGCATTGTATATGGGAAGCTTAAAGATAAATTGAGCCACTAGATGATGTCATATGGTTGGTGCCTAAGCTGGAGGCACTTGTGCTCAGCGACTGAACGGGTAGCAGTCTTTGTGAAGACTGCTGCGCTTCTCATTCACCCTCTCTCCCTGGATGTAGCATTTTGAGATCCCCAACGTAAACCCTGGAGTGGGAAGTTGTCAGTACTACCTCGTCACAGGCCCTCATCTCTGGTTTTTCCTTCCTTGCCCTTTGAGTCTGTGGGAAGTTCTGGTGAGGTTTTTTGGCTTCTCAACTGCCTCTCCTAATAACTGCAGATTCCTCGATTGGGACAGTTACCTCCCCATTCTGGGGAGGAGAAAACTTCTGTTTTCTTCTCCATCTGGGTCATGGTCCCATAATACTTTATAACGTGGAAATGCTATAATGCTTTCAAATATAATTTTTCAATTCGGTGGGAAGTTAGGTCTAAATGACTCAAACTGTCATTACCATAAGCAAAACCCCTCCATTTGTGTACCATCAGCTTAGTGACTGTGGAATATCACATCATGTGGTTCCCATGTTGTTTTGTTGTTTTTCATTTCTGAGGCAGAGCCTCGCTCCCTCACCCAGGCTGGAGTGTGGTGGCACAATTCTAGCTCGCTGCAGTCTTAAACTCTTGAGCTCAAGTGATCCTCCTGGCTTCAGCCTCCTGAGTAACTGAGAGTACAGACACCTGCCACCATGCCTGGCTAATATATTATTTAAATTTTTTTGTAGAGACAAGTTTTCACTATGTTGCCCAGGCTGGTGTTGAATTCCTGTCCTCAAGTGATCCTCCTGCCTTGGCCTCCCAAAGTGCTGGGATTACAGGCACTTACTTTTTTTTTTTCCTCACCATTCCCCTGAGGTGGACATAGAGGTGTTTTCTGACTTCACTGTGAAATATGCTAAATGTCTTTCTGCTTATATCTGTGCATACTTTTCTAGTTATTTCCTTTAGATGAATCTTAGAAGTGGAATTGTTGAATCAAAGCTATGCACATTTTTAAGGAGTGGGAAAACAGTTTCCAGACTGCCTTATGGAAAGCTATACCAATTTACGCTTTTACCAGCTGTGCCTGGAAGTGCCCATTTCTTGACATCTCCCCAATACCAGCATCTCATGCTTTAATAAGCCAAGCATGGCCCCAGGCAGCTACCAGCTTGGCTGAAAGAATCCCAGCTTTAAAAGTCCTCAATAGGTTGGAACTGTGTGTCAAATTAATAGGATAAGTTGTTAGGTAAAATGAAAAAGCCAGCAGTTGAACAAACAAACAAAAACAAAACTAGCTCAGCACATCCAGGTTAAGGAAACCTGGTATAATAGCAGTTCGTATTAAAAAGAGTGAGGGGTCATTTCAGATGACAAGCGAATGCACTCCTGGACTGGATTTGGAGACCCAGAAGATACAGAAATGGAAACATGGGGTCTTGGTGAACTTAAATTAGGTGGCTCATATCTGAAATATTCCAACTGTGGTTACATTTTAAGAAGTCTGTGACATGTTTCCAGAGCAGAGTATAGAATGAGGCTGGTCTGTAACCACGCTGCAGGGAAAGCAGCTGAGGGAACAGGGGTGTGTGTCTCCCACAAAATATGTGTTTGGGGGAAGAAATGAATTTGCATGACTTTGAAAATGTAGTTCTTTTCAACTACATTTAAAAATATTTAAAATACTTGGCACAATGGCACACAGCTCTAATCCTAGTGCTTTGGGAGGCTGAACAGGGAGGGTTGCTTGAAGCCAGAAGTTCAAGATCAGCCTGGGCAACATAGCAAGACCGTGCCTCTACTAAAAAAATTAGTCAGGCATGGTGTCATGTGCCTGTAGTCCCAGCTACTCAGGAAACTGAGGTGGGAGGATTGCCTGAGCCCAGGAATTCAAGTGGCAGTGAGTCATGCACTCCAGGCCTGGGCAACAGAACATCTCAAAATAAAAATAAAGAACAGACAGTTATCTACCAAACATTTTATTTTAAAAAATGTTTCAACACATATTTCTTGATGGTCCCCATGCACAGGGATGAACGTGAGCCTGCTCTTCTCTCTGGTTACTGCCCTTCATGGACTCTTCCTGCCAGAACTTGGAATTGGTTGAAGCAGAGTATAGATGCCTATTGCCTGATTTACCCGTGTGCGTGTGTGTGTGTGTGTGTGTGTGTGTGTGTGTGTGTGTGTGTGTGTGTGTTTCTGTTGTTCAATACTTCATCACAGTGATTTTAGCTTTGATCATCAGAGAAGAAAGATGGGCTTGCCTTCTGTCTACTTTATATCCCGTAATTTTGTTTTATTTTGTTTTTCTTTATTAACAGCAAACAATAGGCCCCAAAGAGTCTAGCAGGATTGGGGCCAAAAGAGTGTGCATGGTTTTAGTGATGAAGGATAGAGTCCCCCAGAGTTATTGAGAAGGGATTTATTATTAACGTCTCTTATTTCGTAACTATGATTGTCAGTTTGGTTGCAGTTTTTAAGAGTGATTCTTTTTCTCACTTCCAGTGGGAGAACAGAGATAAGTGTGTGTGTGTGTGTGTGTGTGTGTGTGTGTGTGTGTGAGAGAGAGAGAGAGAGAGAGAGAGAGAGAGAGAGATGTTATGGTTTGCAACAAAATGAAAATTAGATTATAAGAACAGTATTGTTTTCCTGGATTGCAGGGCAAAAATACATTCTTAGACAAACGGAGCAGAAGTATGACCAATACAAATGGCACATGGTGTGATCCTTACTGTCAGTCACATGAAGTGCTTCCTATGTGCCATCCCTGTCCAAGTAGTGATAGAAACTATGTCATTTAGTCCTCCCAGCTGGCATATTATGACTTACCAGTGAGGGACACTGGGCTTAAAGGTCCCAGTGACCAAGGCACACACAGCTAATATGTGATGGAGCTTCGATTTGACCCCAGATCAATGTGATTCTAATTTGTTTTGGGAGAGGGAGAGGAGGCTATGATATTTTTTTTTAAGTGAGTTCTAGTTTCCTGTGAAGCTCTGATGGGTTTGTTGACCACTTCCTTTTATTTTCCACTAAGCCTGTATTTTCAATTTGTAAAGAATTAGCAAGGAAACCTTTCACTTAAGCTTGGTGATCATGCAACAGTCTTTGTATTTTCTTATTTTCTTATTCCACTGCAGCCTTAGGTAAGACCCTCCTGTATACTTAAGGAGAATACACACAGACGCATACGCACACACACACACATCTACAAACAATTTTGTTTATACAAAGTATCTTCTAGCTAGTAGTGCATTAGCAATCTTTTCTGAACGATTCCCTCTGAAATTGCAAGTAAAAGATTTTTCTGTAGGAGTTTAGGAATCTCTGTATGATGTGATATCTCTAGAAAATAATGGAATGTTGGTTCTTATTGGTTGTAAATCATGTTGGTCAGTTGTAAGTTATTTACACCCACGTGCTACGTCTGTTAGCTGTCGTGACTCTTCCTCTGTTTTTCTTTTTCCCAAGTCAACATTACTTTTACAGTCAAAGTAAGTTGATTATTTACCCAGCTTTTCATCATTTAAGTCAGGTCATTCTTAGGAATGGAGCAACCCTTTCCTCTTCCTAGCAGAATAGGGAGAAAACCTGAGCAACTGAGACTGTCCCAGGAGAAATCCTGCAGTTTCCACAGTGACCTCTTTAATGCTGTGACATTTTTACTCCTGTGGGTTAGTTTCAGATAGGGCAATGCAGGAAGGCCCAACATACATCAATGTTTTGGTAATCACACACTTGTGATCATTCCAGCCTCATCCTCAGCAAGGACCACATTTTCTATTTTGGTAAGGGATGAGAACAGCATTTTATGATGCGTTGATATAGTTAATCCAAAAAGGCATAGATTTCGTACTTTTTATGTACAAAGAAGCAGTGCTTTAAGGCACACTGACAGATTTTCAAAGTTGACTGAGGCCTCAAGAAGCTTGGAACCTAGTGAGTGGACAGTGTTTGTAAGCAATAACAGAGATAACTATGTTTCAGCTAAAATGTGCCAGCGTAGTTAGAAGAGCAGAGATTAGAGAGAAGAGCTCTCCCTGAGCCTTCATGGAGAGTTTTGAAGGCTAGGGCATCTGAGGGAGCCTTATGGAAGATGGGAGAGTATTTTAGGAAGTAGAAGGAAAGGCAAAAGAAGTAATGGGAGACCGACGTGGGCAGATCACCTGAGGTCAGGAGTTCAAGACCAGCCTGGCCAACATGGTGAAAACCCATTTCTACTAAAAAAAATAACAAAAATTGTCCAGGTGTGGTGGCACACGCCTGTAATCCCACTAACTTGGGAGGCTGAAGCAGGAGAATCACTTGAACCCGGGAGGCAGAGGTTGCAGTGAGCCAAGATTGCACCACTGCACTCCAGCCTGGGTGACAGAGCGAGACTCTGTCTCAAAAAAAGTAAAAATAAAAATAAATGGGGTACCATTCATTTGTTTCATGTGTATCCCACATCATCCTGTTTGAATTGAGGCCAGGGATTCTGGACTCAATACCTATAGGGGCCAGGCCAGTGTTACAAACCAGCGAAGCTAGCCAGACCCAAGATGACAGGTAAGCCTTGCCCCTTGGCCTCCATGTGTGTATCCCATGGGGCAGATGGGGCTGGGAGAATTGGTGGCCTCTAGTTAGTTTTAGCCAACTGTTACCACTGAAGTAGAAACCCAGGGTTGCCGTTTTTCTGATATTTCTCCCCTCCTAGAAGCTGTACCTCCAGATTTGTCTGAGAATTCTCCTGACTCTTAGATGTTAGCAACTTAATCAAATTGACAGCACTGGATGGCACGTACTTTGGGGCCAAGCTAGTGATAGCTACAGGCTGAAGGAGCCTCGTGGTTGGTGGCCTGTGAAACTTGGTCAAGCACGATGATTCTGTGATGTGGTCCGCAGACCAGCAGCATCAGTATTACTCAGGAGCTTGCTAGAAATGCAGATGCTCGGGCCCCATCTGGATCATCTGAATTGGAAGCTCTAGGTAGGCACTATGAGCTCTGTTGTAATAAGCCATGTTTGAGATTTTTTATTTTTTTACCGTTTTAAATGGCTGGAGAGGAAACATCGAAAGAATATTTCATAACACATAAAATGATGTGAAATGCAGTTTTTGGTGTACATAAATAAAGTTTGATGGAACACAGCCACATTCGTTCCTATGGTCTGTGACTGCTTTTACATTGCAATGGCAGAGTTGAGCAGTCACGACAGGGACTGTAAGGCTAACAAAGCTTAATATGTTTATTATCTGTTCCATTACAGATAGGTACAGGTAGGGATACAGAAAATGTGCATCGACCCTGCTCTAGAGCACTGAATGGGATGGAGGAAGAGGAGGCAGGTCGAGCAGTCTGGGATGCTCAGGAATCTTGGCTTTATACACAAGATGAAGGGCAGAAGGATTGTTTGAGCCCCACATTAATAAAACAGCTTGGGGAACAGTGTATAGGACTGGCTGGTGACAGAGTAGCCAGGGGAGAGCTGGAATGAGGGCCATGTGGCAGGAATGGGAGGAATCATGGGGATACTCCAGAGAAGGAATTACGAAACTCAACATTGGAACCGAGAGGAAAAAGAGTTAGCAGAAGGTACCAATGTGAACCAAGAGGACGATGATGGCAAAAGGAAAAAGAAGGGATCACAAAGTGAGGAAAGCACTTGGGGAGTCGGAGAAACGTGAAATGAGCTGCTGAGTTTTCAACACTGTAGCCTTTGAGTTGCCAGGGAGAGATCTGCTGATTGTGGCTTTTGGGCCATTTGTAATGTATGTGCTGGGCTCAAGAGAGAGGTCAGAGCTGGAGCTTTGGAATCGAGTGTCTTCTACATAGATGACCAAGGTTTTCATAAGTATCCCTGGGCTTCGTGCCTGGCTGATTTTTTAATATTTTAACAGGGAAAATAACTGAACCCCAGTTTTCATCAGCAAAGCATACAGATTAAGGATCACTGTCCCGGGACCAGGCTGGGTTGGAGACGGAAAGTTATACTCTAAAGGTTGCAAAGTCCTGCAAGCCTGGTCAAGTGATCCTCTGGTTCATGTGGTGGCCCCTCCAAGAGCCGCACAGCCAGACGACTTCGAGTCCTTCCCAAGTCCTTCACCTGCTTTTGCCTTTCGTCCTCAGTCCCGGGGCTACATCCATCACAACCCCAGCCCTGGGCTTCCTAGCTCCATCTCCCAGCTCCAGTGGAGCTTCTCCTCCAGCCTCAGTGTGCACCTCGGTCCCATTCCTCCTGGTCCATCTCCCTCCTGATGCTGAGGCTCGAATGAATGCCCCCAAGATACAGCCAGACAGGCAAGCAAAGGAAAAAGCGGGTGACAGTCTCACTTCAGTTTTGGTCTGAAGCCATGAAATGAGAAGTATCTTTGCAAGATCTTTGTGAGGCTTGTAGCATGCGTTTTCATGGTGGAATCTGAATGTGTTTTATAAAAAGTTAGCAATTAGCTGTAATTCTGTTTGTAATAGAAAAACTTGTGTGCATTCGGCCTCACTTAGTACACAGTGAGTCGCGGTGCCGCTGTGATCCATAGCGAGATTACTCTTTAAAGGGCTTAGTATATTCTGCTAATGTTTATTTGAAAGACATTACAGTGATGCTTTATAAATGGCTTTTAGTCAACAGATGAATGGGATATTTCTTCTGGAAGACAGCTTGCATGCAAACAAACTAGCAACTTTAGCTAACTTCCCCTGACTGACAGTTTTGAAATGGTGTTGTAGGGGGAAAAAAAGGGTAAGTGAATGTTTCCAGACATGAAATGAGTTAGATAAATGACCTTTGAATTGGAAGCGAGCTTGCCGGTTAATAAACACAGCGCATGTTATTCCACCACCGCCTGTCTCCAGAGGCTGCACAGGCCGTTCCAAGAACAGTGCTCTGTGCTTTTATAATATTTTAATTGCCCTGGTTACATCAGTAAGCATACCTTAGAAAGTACTGCCTTAAAGCATTCTACACCAGATGAAGTACATTCACATATTTTGTGCCACATTCCACAGGCCTTCTAGTACCTTCTCTCCCCTTCTGTGATTGGTCGTACACATATTACATAAGAGCTGCTTCTTCTATAGAAGAAGTGAGAAAGCTAAGCTGCTTTCAGCTATCAACCCAGAACTGGACCCAGTGCCTGGCTCATAAATAGGCCCTCGGTTAATAAATGTATAATATTCCTTTTTGAAAATTTTCTAAAATCTCATTTATTATGCCCATTTTGATCTAACTATAAAAAGCATAAAAGGGTGCAATTTGGGCAAACAGCCATAAATAGTAAGTGAATCGGTGTCTTGTCACTGTCCTGCTGTGCAGTAGCAGTTTGATTTGTGACTGGATTTCTGTAATAGGCATGCATTTTCATTTTGTCATGTAAGACGGTTTCCAAACAGCCTTTTTACCATTTGAATCTCATAGCAATCATCCTAATTATGTCCATTGTCTAGTGCTGCTGTAACAAATCACATCCATTTAAGCGGCTTAAAATGACACCCGTTTATTATCTCACAGTCACAGTTTCAATGTCAGAAGCCCAGTGGGTGTGGCTGGATTCTCTGCTTCAAATCTCACTGGGTTAAAATCAAAGTGTCCGCAGGACTTCCTTCTTGGTGGAGGCTCTGGGGAGAACCCATTTCCTGCTCATTGACGCACTGGCAGAATTCAGTTCTCTGTGGTTGTGGGACCAAGGTCCCGATGTTCTTGCTGGCAGTTGAGGGCGGTTCGCAGCTTCTGGAGACACCAGGTTCCTTGGCTCATGGCTCCCTTGACACCTTCAAAGTGAGCACCGTGGGTCCCGCCTTTTTGTCGAATCTTTCCGACCCCAGTCAAGAGAGATTCTCTACTTTCAGGAACCCCTGTGATTATGTTGGGTCCCTCTCACTAATCCGGGATGATGTTCCGGTCCTTAATCTTACTTAAAGTTGCATCTTCGTGACCCCTTTCACCGAGTAAGGTAGCCTATGCACAGGTTCCCAGGGTGAGCACGTAGACTTCTCTGGGGACCTGTTATTTAAATGACCACAGTGATAGACAAGATCGTGTGGTTATCCCATTTTCCCAGTGAGAAAACTGAGGCCCAGCAATGTTAAAAGACTGGCCTGCAGTCCATGGCTTACGGCCACGAACTGACCACAGCCTTCTAGCCTGAGGCCCCTCCTAAGCCTCTTAAATGGAAAAACGCTACATTTCCATAACGAAAAATGAAATATTAAATGAAATATTAAAATTATTGCTCCTTTGTAGTCAAAAGAGGAGGAATTGCTGCACCTCCATAAACTTTCAAACTAGGATGCTCCTAGTCATTGGTCAGCGTGCTCCAAGACCTCCTTCTGGGCTCTCGGGGGTGGTCTGAGGATGCTGAAGTGACCTGGGTCTTGGAACCCAGCCTGGGCCCTCTTCCCAGGACAAGCACACCTCCTCATAGCCCTGCTTCCCAGTGCCGCCGGCATTGACACTGAATGTTGCAAGGGGCTGGCACCTATGGATGCGGATGCCGGGCACATGCACTGGGGCTGCCAGTGGTCCTTATGAGCCCAGCAGGTATGTGGCTGACAGGAAGCACCTTGGCCTTCTGCCTCATCACCTTGGCATCTGATAGTCCTCAGCAGGGAGCCAGGTGCTTGCAGAGATGCCTGGAGGCAGGAGAGGGCACAGGCAGCACCAGTCTAAGGAGGTGGTCTTGAAGCCTGGTGGGGTTTGGTGTCAGCTCGGGCCTGGTCAGAGGCTGACTTCAGCAACATGATGTCAACACACAGTCCAGCCCTTGGGCACCATGTCACCACATGATCCTGTCCCTGGGCTACTGTGTCCCCACCCGGTCCTTTTCTCTGGGCCATCACGTCACCATACAATCTTATTCCTGGGTCACCATGTCACTATGTGGTCCTCTCTCCAAGCCATCATGTGATCATGTGGTCCTATCCTCAGGGCTACCATGTCATGCAGTCCTGTCCTCAGGCCATCGTGTCACCATGTGGTAATGTCCTTAGGAGTAACTGTATTACCACATGATCCTTTTCCCTGGGCCTCTATGTTACCACTTTCCTGTCCCTGGGCCACCATGTCAGCATGCAGTCCTGTCCTTGAAGTCACTGTATCACCATATAATCCTGTCCCAGGGCCACCATGTCACTGCACAGTCCTGTCCTTGGTGCCACCATACCACCACATGGTCCTGTGTCTAGGGCACTATGTCACCATGCCATTCTGTCCCTGGGCCACCATGTCACCACACTGTCCTGTCCTTGGGGCCACCATGTGGTTCTGTCCCTGGGACACCACGTCACCGCATGGTCCTGTCCCCAGGCTGTCCTGTCACCACACCCACCTCCACTCTTCACCTTGTGGTTTGTATTGATTCCGATTCAGATTTTATCAAAAGTCCTGCTGCTGCTCCCCCTCCTGCTGCTTCCCCTCTCTGTCTGCCCTATTTTGGATTTTTCATCACGAAAGTCCAAAGAAACTGAGCAGGAGGATGTGGAATCCTCTCCGGGGAGCTGAGGGTGGTGGGAGCCAGCCTGGGAAGATGCATTCATTGGTCATTTGTATCCAGTCCCAAGTACAAATGTAAGAAATTCAGCTCACAGGGCAAGCCCTGCCTACTCTCCTCAGAAGAACAGAATGCAAGTCCATTTTCAAAAGCCAGGGTTTCCCTGCTCCTTGTACATGGCTCCTTTTACAACCACTTGTGTCCCACAGGGGACATCGGCCTCCCAGGGTGAGGCAAGCAGGCAGCCCATGGGTCAGAGGGAAGGACTGCAGCCCTCTGCTTGTGACAGCGTGTGATAGGTGAGGAGGGTCTGGAGGCCACTCTTATACCTCAGGGTACCTTTGTGGCTTTGGGATCTCCTCCCCACCCCTCAGTCAGTGTTCCTCCTGCATCCCCTGCTCCTCCTGCCTGCACCCTTCATCCTACAGAGGCATCTTGGTGGCCCTGCTCCAGATGTGGGGACTGTAACGTGGAACACACTGACAAAAATCTTTGCCTTTGGGAGGTTTCTATTTTCCCAAGGGAGACAGACTGTAAACAAGTAAAAGAAAAATAAAAATCATCACAAAGGAGGAACTTTGCTAGGAAAAGACAGAAACGGGGTTTGTGAGAACAAACAGACCCCTTAGGAGGCTAGGGCTTCTCTGAGGCAGTGCTGTCCAGGCCAGAGGTTAAGCTGCACAAAGGCCCCAGAGAAGATGTTTTGGCAGAGAGTCAGCAGGCACGGGGACCCGGAAGCTTTGGGAGCAAGTGAGTGACGGCCTGCAGGTGAGGCCACTAGGTGAGCAGACGCCAGAGCCTTCACGGCTGGTTTTCTCTAAGCACATCAGGTCCCTGTTGAAGGGGTTTAAGAAAGGGCATCACTAAGCTCAGGAATTCTGGGGGAAGCTTGGGTGGATTTTCTCCAGCCTCCCCTTTGTCGTGGATCAGGGTTGAGGGAAGGAAATGGTCAAATAAAAACAGAATTTTAGCCGTGTTAAGTTTGAGAAATCCATGTCACAGCGTTTTCCAGGGTGCTTTCTGATAAGTCATGTTGTCACTTCCCTCTTCCAACCCAATAGTAAGCTTGAGAAGAGAGCAGAGTAACATTGTCGGCCTCAGAATTGGCCATTGTCCTCAGACAGATGCACGCACCAGGTGGGCTGTCATTGTGTCGCATTCAGAGGCATGGAAGGAGACCAGAAGTATTTCAGTGAATACATAAGGCTTTAAGATGCTCTGGCTCTAGCTAAAATAATCTAAAATGAAAATCTAAAATGTTTGCTGCAAACTTGAGGATTTGCGATCATACAGTAGCAATGGGACAAAGAACCTGAGCCAAGAGCATGACCGGGACCAAAGGTGATGTGGTGGTACCTTTTCCTGCAGGGAGGGAGAAGCGACCTGAAAACCCGAGAATCTATCATGCTACGGAAACGCAGTGAGACAACCCTGTGCTAAAATTCATCCAACATTTTAACACACAAACAATTTCCAACTCCATTATATACCTTAGGATAATATGTGACATCCCATACATTTTAACAGGTTGTTTGCTAAGGTTCATTATCCATCAGAAAAATTGTCAATAACTCATGAATAAACATTATTGTTATTTATATAATAAAATATAGGCCCCAAGCCAGGGACACCCCATTATGGTGCTGCAGTGCCTTAATTCCTGACTGCGTTATACTGCCGTTAATTCAATTTTGTCTTCTCTAAATTCCACAGCATGCATATCTTCCAGGCTGTAGAACTAGCACACTAATATTAAAGTGGTAATCAAGATTGCCTCTAAATATTCATAGCAATAAATGACTCCCTTGTGCCCCATGAATGCCAGGGCTGCAGCCTGAAGCATTTATTTAGTGCCGGAGAGGGATCTAGTTATTTTAGAGTTCCCTTGAATGCAATATTTTAATTTTGTTGTTCTGCTTGAAAAATTAGATCCCTCTGAGCTTCCAGTATTGATGGTTGAGATGAATGACTTTGGCTGTAACTGACCATGGCCTTTGGAAGGATAACCTCAGAGTTGTGATGGGAGTGGATTTGGCTGTTGACCCCAAATCTTACTTTTTGGATGATAATTCCCTCTTGCCTGCCAGCCCTGCTGCCGTTCCATTGCCACATCAATTCACCCTCAGAATCGGGGCAGATTTTTCTAAGCTGTTGAGAATTTCTTATTCCCTAAAGAGTTAAAAACACCAAGAAGCTGATGCTGTGTGTCATTCCGTCCTTCAGGAAAAATAATAAGCACCTCTACAACCAGGCAAAGCTACATTTATGGACTCCAGATATTTTGTGTTGTTCATTATGGGTGAAATGATTTAAAGTCAAGTTTGGATCAGCCTCCAATTACACAAATTAAAGAAAAGGGGCACAACATGTTTAGCACAACAACAGCAACAATAACAAAAAGCAATTTAGTCAGCCAATCAGCCAATCACTTTTTGCACATCTGTTTGTCCGGCCAGTCTCCTGGGGTGCCCTGGCCAAGTGCATTGTGGGAAACCTCTGGGAGAACACAGGCACCTGGGAGTCCTAAAAGTGGGCAGTTGGGTCCTAGCCACACCCTTCTTTGCAGATTTGCCTGGGCTCGCTGTCTCAGTGGCAGTGTGCCAAAAACGCCTTTCTGTGAGGAAGGCATGTGCTTCCTGAGAGCACACGTGCACTGAAGGTAGAGTGTCTGATAAGTTTTGCCCAGAGGTAAAGCTTCCCTACTAGAAGGAAAGAGGGGTCTGGGGTAAAGGCAGTATCAGTCTTGGGGTTTGTCTCCCAGCCTGCACACCCTAATGAGAGAACTTAGATCTGAGTCCTGGATGGACTTGGGAGTGAAATGTAAGTACAAATAGCAAGAGCTATTTCATGAAAAATCCTGTAATAAACGGGGACATCAGCCCAAGTCCTATATTATAATACAGTGACACACAAAAACACATGTTCAAGCACATGCATGCATGCATACAGGTCAGTAGAGAGATCAGTAAATGTCAGTGCCTTATGGCTTAAGAGGCCGTGCAGCAGATAAAAATATATTGATTCATTTGGACTTTGAAACTTAAGAAAATAAGATATTTTCTGTGACTTTGGAAGAAACAGGAAGCTGTTGAACATTGTCATGGTTTGTCACCTTTGTTGAGAAGAACCTGCCTCTGAATTATAATGCTTCTCTTGCTGCAGAGCCCTTTCCTTCTCTCCTGTCCAGCGTCCTGTAGGAAGTGATCCTTTCCTCTCTGGAATGTCCATTCCACAGACCTCACCTCTGTCCAGTCTCTCAGTCTGTAGCCCTCCTTGGCCAGCACCTACCAGATCCTCTTACCTGCTGGCTCCCTCACCTCCAGCCTGTACTCTCCCCTGGCTTTCGGCCACTCTTGGTTTGTGCAGCCTCCAATCTTGGATCACACCCCTTAACCCCACCTGCTTCCAACCTACCATTGAGTCCCAAACGCCACAGGAGACACACAAGTGTGTATGGGTGAACGAGAAATAAAACTACCCCAATGAAGAGAGTAAGGGTGCATCCTTTCTCCAAGGAGGACAAATCAAAGTGACAAATAAAATTCACACCCAGATATACGATGGCCACACTGCCAAACAGGGAAGAAAGAAAGATCACAAAAGCACCTGGAGAGAAGAGATGGGTCATCTGTATAAGGAGCCTGAGGGCTGACTTTTCAGCAACAAGGATGGAAACCAAGTTATCTGTGATAGATTGAGCCTGTAGTCCCAGCTACTTGAGAGGATGAGGCAGGAGGATTGCTTGAGGATAGGAGTTCAAGACCAGCTTGGGTAACATAGTAAGTCCCAGGTTGGTCTCGAACTCCTGACCTCAAGTGATCCACCTGCCTTGGCCTCCCAAAGTGCTGGGATTACAGGCATGAGCCACCTTGCCCAGCCAGGAAGGGACAGACCTTTAACAAGTGATGCTGGAACAATTGTTAATAATATTTTCTTTAAAGTAGAATTGGACTCCTACTTTATACTAGCCACAAAAATCAAGTCTGGATGGGACTTAAATGTGAAAGGCAAAAATTAGGAAACATTTAGAAGATAACCCAGTCTGCTTTTTGATCTTGGAGTAGGGAAGGATTTCTCAAATGAGGCACCAAGACTTTAAACCATGAAGGATTTTATTAAAATTAAAGTATTCTGTTCATGAGAACACGCTCAAGAGGATGAAAAGAGAAAGCCCAAACTGGGAGAAAATATTCATCGTGCATAAAATGGACAAAAACATATCTTCCAGAATGCAGAAATAACTACAATTTAATAATGATAAGAGAAAGGGGGGAGGAAGAAAGGAGGAAAGAAAATGGTCAAAAAACAGGAGCAAGTATTTCACCAGAGAAGAACATGAAATATTCCATAAGCATAAGCAAAGGTGCTCTGCCTCGCTGCCAAGGAGGGAGAGGTAAAGGAAACCCGGGTGAAGTGCAGTTTCACAGTCAGCAGATTCATGTTGCCTGCCTTTTAAAATTTTTGCCAGATATTCATGAGGCTATGGAATGGGGGAAACATTTATACCCCATTTGTAATTTGGAAAACAATTCAAAGATCCCTAGTAAAGTCAAACATGGACAAACATCACCACCCAGAGTTTCCATCCCAGATTAGCCAGAGAAACTCATATCTGTCCAGCAAGGCAGGGGTCCCCAACCTCTGTGAACCAGGCCCCATGGCAGGAAGTGAGCTACAGGCTAAGAAGCTACATCTGTATTTGCAGCTGCTCCCCACCGCTTGCATTGGATTCACATAGGAGCGAAAACCCTATCATGAACTGTGCATGTGAGGGACCTGGTGGCCCACTCCTTATGAGAATCTAATGCCTGATGATCTGTCACTGTCTCCCATCACCCCCAGATGGGACCATCTAGTTTCAGAAAAATCATCTCAGGGCTCCCACTGATGCTACATCATGGTGAGTGGTGTAATTCTTTCATTATATATTACAATGTAATGACAATCAAAATAAAGTACACAGGAAGTAATAATAATGTGCTTGAATCATCCCCAAACCATCCCCCATCCCTACCTCCATCCAGTCCATGGAAAAACTGTCTTCCATGAATCCGGCCCCTGGTGCCAAAATGTTGCGGACCGCTGTAGTAGACGACATGTACATAAGAACGTGCATAACAGTGTTGTAAGAGCAAGAAGAGGTGTGGTCAGAAAAACCCAAAGTCCACCTGTGGGAGAATACAATGGAATACTACATAGCAATGAAAACACATGGACTGCAGCTCTATACAACCATATGTACGAATCTAACAAATATAAGATTAAGTAAAAGAAACCAGTCCATTCCGGTGAAACCCCATCTTTACTAAAGATACAAAAAATTAGCTGGGCATGGTGGCACGTGCCTGTAATCCCAGCTACTCAGGAGGCTGAGGCAGGAGAATTGCCTGAACCCAGGAGGCGGAGGTTGCGGTGAGCCGAGATGGCGCCATTGCAGTCCAGTCTGGGTAACAAGAGCAAAACTCCATCTCAAAAAAAAAAAAAAGAAACCAGTCCATTCACAGAAGAATGGACAAAGTATGAGGCCATTTTTATAAGGTTCAAAAGTGGGTAAAACTAAACAGTATATTGCTTAAGAATATATACACTAGGAATAAAACTGTAGAGGAAATCAAGGTCATGATTAATGGAAAATTCAGGATAATGGTTACCTCTGGTTGGGAATAAGGGAAATGTAATAATGAATTTAGCATGAGGGGGCGTGTGAGATGAATTGCCTCTCCCTTCCCGGCAACAAATTCCTGTACTGATGTCCTCACCCTGGAACCTTAGAATGTGACTGTATTTGGACACCCTCTTTGAAAGGGCAGTTAAGGTAAAATGAGGTCATGTGCATGGACCATAATCTGATACGGCTGGTGTCTTTATAAGAAGAGATTAAGACACAGCCATGTGAAAGGCCATCTGTGGACACAGCTATCTCAGAGCCAAGGAGAGGCCTCAGAAGAAACCAAACCTGTCAGTGTCTTGATCTCGGACATCTAGCTCCAAAGCTGTAAGAAAATTAATTTCTGCTGGGCGCGGTGGCTCACGCCTGTAATCCCAGCACTTTGGGAGGCCGAGGCGGGTGGATCACGAGGTCAAGAGATCGAGACCATCCTGGTCAACATGGTGAAACCCCGTCTCTACTAAAAAAAAAAAAAATACAAAAAAATTAGCTGGGCACGGTGGCGCATGCCTGTAATCCCAGCTACTCAGGAGGCTGAGGCAGGAGAATTGCCTGAACCCAGGAGGCGGAGGTTGCGGTGAGCCGAGATGGCGCCATTGCACTCCAGCCTGGGTAACAAGAGTGAAACTCTGTTTCAAAAAAAAAAAAAAAGAAAATTAATTTCTATTGTTTAAGCCACACACTCAGTGGTGTGTGTTATGATAATGATAGCCCCACCAAACTAATACAGAGGACTTCTAAGATTATAGAAATAGTCTGCTTTTTCCAGCTGGGTAGCAGGTACCCTGGTGTTTATTTTATTGTTTTCCAAATTGTACTTATACATTTTATATACTCTTGGATGTACATTCTGAATTAAAAAAAAAAAGAGCAATTACTGCCAAGGCATTTTTGGCCCTTTGGTTAGCATTTAATTGATTTATTCAGCAAGTGCTGTTCTTTAAGCATTCAATAAAAGACACAGTTCCATTAGGGTAATCAATATATCATTTTTAAGAAAAGGAATGCCGTATTTTACCAGTACTACTTCATTATCTTCAATGGATACCAATCAAAAGAAGGTGGAATGAATACATGCTTTTAAGAGGTCTAAGGCAATTCATGGTCTTGAATTAAAATAGCTGTTCTCCCTCTCTATTGATTTCTCCTTTACCAGTCATACCTCAACTAATATACATAAGGATCTTCCCATCTCCCTGAAGGAAAATATATTCTTCTGCAAGATGTTGACATTGGACTCTCATAACAGTTCCAATACTTTATGTGGAATTACTGCATATGTTAATGGTAAACTACGTCAATTCTTTGGGGGAAAATGGATGTTGCAAATAATATATTTTTATTCACATGTACAACTGTCAGGTTTTCCTTTTAAGGCATGTGATCTGTGCATGGATATCTTAGGCAAACACAATTTGTAACTAAAGTAAGTTATTTATATTTACATACATATAAAACGTTATAGACGCACAAGTACACATACATAATGGTGTTTGGACACATTTTGACAGAATATTGTGACATTTTGTTCTTATGTTGTATTGTAAATATAATTAATAATCTTGTTTTTTGCACATATAATTAATGAGTACATATTGTAGACCCTGGAGAGAACATTATGGTAGTGGTTGTAGTGAAACCTGGGTGTCAGCAAGTACAGGCAAATATGCGAGAATCCCTGTGATGGACTCGAAAGCAAATATCTGTGAGGGCATAAGAACATGTTGACACGCTACACTACAAAGAAATGATGCATGTTTCATGGCATGTAGGATCAAATAGTAATATTAATTTTCAAAGTTGAGTAGACACTCAGAACTGCATACAGTTCTTATAAACACCAGACAGTATCAAAATATATAAATTTGATGGGTTTTGTAGTGTTTTGCTAGAGTAAATCCATCAAAAACAAGGCCTGTGTAAATGCAGAAAATATACGTAAGAATTTCATGTATCTGAAATTCACCAATTTACCTCTCAAGCTTAAGTGACTATTTAAAATAATATCATTCATCAATGAAAATTGAGAAAGAGCCTCCTTGAAGCTCATAAGAAAAAAAAATCCTTGGGTTGGTACCTAATTTTATCTCTTGAACGCCCTCATATTTAAAATAATCTATTTCTCAGGCAGCCATCACATGATGTCAGTTTTACGTCTTCATCACCGCCTCAAAGCTGTCCAGTAGAATGTTCCATGGGGATGAAAATGCTCTGTGTCTGTGCTAGTCCACAGTGGTGGCCACCTGCCACATTTAGTAATTGAGTCTTGAAGTGTGTCCCGTATGACTGGCGAACTAACTTTTAAATTTCATTTTGTTTAGTTAACTGAAATAGCCATAGGTAGCAAATGGCTGCCATGGGAGACATAGAAAGACTACAAGGAGGTGTGCAAAGTGCTGCCCTAAAATCAAAGCAAAGGGAGCGTTTCAGCCTTTCTGATTCCGTTATACGGCCTTAGTTAAGGCGTGTTTTGCCTTTTTCTCAAAACTCGCATGACCTTCAGTTGTTGTGGGTTTTGATTAAATTTTGTTTTATTTTAACAAATTATTTTCATGTTGGCTATTTGGAACCTACAAAATCTGTGTTATCTTAAAGAATACTCGTGTGGTTTGTTAAGTCATGGTATGGCTGAAACATTATATATATTGTGAAAAGATCTCTTGAGCTGTGGAGTTATAAGATCGTCTTTCAAATATGAAATATTAGAAAACTACGTCTAAACTTCTCATTCTCATAGCTTTTATACAGTAAGTGTAATACTGACGTAACTGACAAAGCAAAGGCAGACAAAGTCCGTATAACTGAAGGAAGCACCAATCGAATGTGGTGGTGATGTCTCAGCAACACTGAGTCTCCACTTTCTGCACTCTGCAGTGCTGACCAGGAAGAGTGAGGTCTCCTTGAGTTTGTAGTACCTGTTCCATGGGATGACCCACAACTCTCCCTCCAATCTTGTCTTCTTCTTCTTCCTTTTTTTTTGAGATAAAATTTTACTCTTATTGCCCAGGCTGGAGTGCAATGGCACGATCTTGGCTCATGTAACCTCCACCTCCTGGGTTGAGGCAATTCTCCTGCCTCAGCCTCCTGAGTAGCTGGGATTACAAGGGTGTGCCACCACCAGGCTAATTTTTTGTATTTTTAATAGATATGGGGTTTCTTCATGTTGACCAGGCTGGTCTTGAACTCCTGACCTCAGATGATCTGCCCCCTTCTGCCTTCCAAAGTGCTGGAATTAGAGGCTTGTTTTGGTTTTTTGAAACAAGGTCTCACTCTGTCACCCAGGCTGGAGTGCAGTGGTGTGACCATAGCTCACTGCAGCCTCAAACTCTTGGGCTCAAGCAATCCTCTCGCCTCAGCCACCCAAGTAGCTGGGACCACAAGCACAAACTACCACACCTGGATAATATTCTATTTTCTTATTTTAATTTTTTTGTAGAGACAGGATCTCACTATGTTGCCCTACCTAGGTTGTTCTCAAACTCCTGGACTCAAGCAATCCTCCTGTGCCTGGCCTTCACTGCTACTAACAAAACTGAATTTATAGACTGTGTTGTGATGGCATTTGGCTCTTTCTTAGGTTGGCCGCATCATTTATTCCCTCAGTTGACTATGCCTCTGGAGCTTATTCAGATATTTGCAAGTCAAAGCCAAACATTTTTCAGCTGATTTTTCTTGTTTATCTTTCAGAAACATCCAGAAGTACTGAATATTCGAATACAACTGGAAAGCAAAGAACTGATCATAAATCTGGAAAGAAATGAGTAAGTTAATTCTTGTTTATTGCATGATAGGAGAAAGTTAAGACACCGTGGACAGGAAAGTGCTATGTGATTTATGTTGGCATTTAGAAAAACAAAATGAAATGCCTGGATTTGTAATCCAAATTTGGATTCGTGGCTAGAATTAACTTAAAAAATTATCTGATGGAAAATTAAAGAATTTTATCACTCTATAAAGGAGCTTTATAACTCAGCACTATTTTTCTAGTTCTGAGGTTTTATTATTTCAGAGCCCAATTGTTTAAGGATTTAATTTAAGCATCCCTATACTGTTCAAATAACAGAGTTTTATAATTAGTTGACTTTTGACAACTCCTGGATTATATTAGGGGAAACAGCTTCAAACTGATAAAAATTATCTCCCCGAGAAATACCAAGCATTTATCTTTCAAAGCTTATCTCCAGTGGTTTGGACTATTTCTTTCATCTTATTTTTAAAAATTTGTCCTTTTATGGAAAAATTATATAAATTTCCAGAAAGTGGCATTATGGCTTTTTCTGGGCCACTTGGATGCTAGTATATATTTTGTATGCCTTACTAGCAGAAAATTTTGTCTGCCTCTAATCGTAAGTTAAAAGCAACTAATTCTCTTATTCTTTACACCCTGGATATCCCCAGGTTTCTCCAATCGAAAGGACTCCTTAATAATCTATTTCATTAGTATCATAAAAGAAGAGCTTATTCGTTCTTCTAATAAGCAATCTCTATTTTAAGATAGAATTCAATGTTCCAAGTCCTGCTTGGTCAAATAGCAGTCTCTGTCTTCCAAAAGTACTGGTTTCTGTTCCTCACCCATCAGCAGGATGCTGATTTTTTTCTGAAATGAGTAGAGGTGAGAGAGCCTCACTGGGCTGAGTTCGGCCGGGGACTTGGAGTCCTAGAACCTGACTCAATATCTTCCTGTAAACAAGTCAGATCATTACTTGTGTCAGTGCTTTGATTTGAGTGTTTTTAGCAAGTCAGACGAAAGACACAATCAACAACCAGTCCAAATGTTTGATCTCTAACATCACAATATATTAAAATGTATATGATATCACACTACCTGCTTCCTGGGATCGGCAACCTGCCTCTTTGTATTTTTTTTTTACATGATTATTGCTTACCATTAAATGGATCAGAAGCTTTGGAAACAAGAAATGAAATGTTTTTAGCTTTTCTTGTGACTTGATCTTAAAATAGAGGTTCAGGCACATGTATTATATAATCAGGGATCCAGAGAGAAAACTGTGTGTTGCTTTTGATCTGTCTCTCTTAGCAAAGTACAAATTTTTCATACTCTGTTTCTTCACGTAAGAATATCGAGGGGCACCACATTTTTGTACATTGTTTTTTATGTATGGTTTTGAAAATATCTCAGTGTATGAAACTAGGTATTCCCTGAAGGATCAAAAGAATATGAGGCTTCTGGTGGCGATGCATTTTCTCGATGGAGTTGTTGTGGTGGAGAGATGGCTTTAGGAGTTTTCTTTATTGCACCTACTCCCATTGTTAGACTGTTGGAAGAAACGTGGTGGACAGCACGAGGGGAGGCTAATCTTGAATGTTTTATGGAGCTAAATTATGACTGCAGGTAGAGAAGCAAAAATCGACCTCATAAAAACCTTAAGTTGCTTTCCCTATGAAAATAATATACCCATACCCATACCCAGTGAAGAAAACTGAACATTATAGGGGGTAAAAGGAACGAAGAACCCTAAAACCAAGAAAAAAAAAGTACTCTTACCACCAAACACAATCCTGTTAAGATTCTGCTGAATTGTATAGATGAGGTTTTTTTCCTTGTACGTAAGCCTTTGCTTCTTTTGTCTTAGTTGATATCATGGTCTATATGCAATTTTATGTCCTACCTCATTGAGCTTCATAATGGACATACATTTCCATAGAGAAATAATTTCTCAGCGCCCATCTGGTCCTCTGAGTTTGTAAAGTGACTTAATACTGTTGTCCCTGGTTCCCTCTGAAAATGATTTAGCTTCCACTGCTGCAGATACTGTAATATATGGTGAGTGGTAGACACTGGCTAATTTGTATAAATATCATTTTAAAGCTGACTTAATTTGCTCCCTTTCAATTCAGAGTCTTTCATGAGATAATCTCAAAATTATAAAAGTTGAACACATACAACTATCTCTTTTTAATTTATTTTTCTCTTCCCAACCTCACCATCACTGCATTTTTAAAAATATATAGAGAATGTTTCATACGTTCCTGTGGTAGTCTATAACTTTAATTGTATTGTACCAATTTTAGAAATTCCATTATATTAAGAGTAACATTTTCACAAGAGGATGCCAATATTACTATTTTAATGATGGATTACCCAAAATGCTTCAGTGTAACAATTTTTTTGCAAAAGGTTACATGCCTATTCCAAATGAGCTATACCTTTGATGCAATGAACACAAGGAAAAAAAATCAAGTAGAGTGAAATGCTTGTGTACTACTAGCTTGTGACACTGTTAGACACAGAAGGCAATCAATCATTTCGTATATAATAGGATTTTTAATTTGCATAGCCATTGGCCCAGTAGATTCAAGTCAGAGAGTCTTCACAAATGAAGCTATAAGAGCCCAGAGATAAAAATATAAGCAGAGGCCATTTGCATGTTTAACAACCAGTACAATAGAGGGCATGACCAATCAGGATGAACCCCTGACCAATCAGAAGGCACGCTGGTCAGTATACCGCTCCAGTGCCTGGAAGCCCAGAGTCAGCCCTGTGCCAAGCATGTTTTACCTAAAAGTATGTAAATAGGAGATGGATTTAATAATCAGCTGTAAAACAGGATACTATTAAACAATTAAAAACGATGAGACTTATTATTTAAAAATTTGTGGTATAATCAATGTAACTAGCATGTTAGAAAACAGCTGCTTCCTGCTAGTGTTTTAATGAAAATAGCTTGCATAGTATTCAGTGTTTATTTTAAAATTATACACATGACTTGTATCCCTGAGTAGGAAGATTATAGAAGCTATTTATTTATTGTCTTAATGTTTTACAAAAATAAAATATTACTTTTAAAATAAGGAATAAACCTTTTTCTTTGAAGGAAAAAAATATTTTAAAAATTTGGTAATGGTTGAAAGAAGAATGCTAACATATTTATTGTTCCTGAAAAGGAAATGACAAAGGTTATTTTGAAAGGCCTCTGAAAGGCCTCTAGTGACTTTTAAAGAGCAAATAAGATCTACTTGTTGAATATTGGGTCTTTAAATATCCAGAAACTTGCTGTAATTGAAAAACCTGCTTAGAAACCACAACCTAAATTAAAGCAGTCCTAGTCCCTTAAATCTATAGCTAATGCTGAGAGTCATCTAATTAACCCTACTCAAAATGCTTCTGTGGTGAACTGATTCTTCATGGCACAGGGCTGAATTTTTATTAAATAGTTTTTCAGGGAATCTCTTTTATTTGCCTTCTAACATCTCTAATTTATGAAGAGACTGGATGCTGTTCACTTAAAATCTGTATTTGTATAGCCATAATTGAATGTTTAAAGAAACGCAAAGCTTCCCCTGAGAAGCATTTTTCACAATACTGCTACCTGCCTATGGACCTGCAGAAACCGGGTTTATAACTTTCATAACTCTACTGGATCCCTGTGGACGCTCAGCCGTCCCTTACACACAGGTACTCCATGAAACTATATCTTTGATGAAAATGTTTTTGTGTACAGGCTAGCCAGCTTAGACATCAGTTTTTCCAGCTTAGGATAATGAAGCGTGATGGCGGTAGATCACGCTCCCTACATCTCTCAATCCCAGAATGCCTTCAAGTCCTGTTTCCATCACTGACTGAAAGCCGTTGCCATGGGAGGTCCATGGCCCACTGAATTTATGTTTGGGGGTTATCTCTGGGAGAGAGTAGCCTCAGCATTGACTTATTTTGTCTGGAATGATTCCAAACATCTCCTACAGGGAAACTTTAATTAGTATTCACTCTAGAACAATAACAGAAAGGACATTTTAATATGGCCAAACATGGGAATAAATATTTGGAAATGCATTTATTTTAGATCATCTCTCAGAAAATCATGGTGCAGAATGGAGAAATGCAGCCAGTGTGGAGATGGCATTAGATGGTTTACTTGGCTGAATTACCATCCAGAAGATACTAAGCCATTGTTCCTGTTGACCCAACCCATGTTGAACAGGGGCACTGAGGTTGCTGCTGGTGGCCTTAGGGCTGTGTGCATGGCCTTGTTCTGGCCCACAGTTTCATCAGCCATCCCGATGAAGACATAAAAGGTGCTCTGATCACATTTCCTGGCAATGCAGAGCTAGGGGTGGATAACTGTGCTCGGCACAGCAAAATCTGGATTATGGAGATTTCAGCAGTTTGGATCAATAGGCCAAAACTAACAAGATGAGGTTTAATGGGGATAAATGTCAAATCCTATACTTGGGTTAACAAAAAAATAAATGGTGCAAGTTCAGAAGGAAATTTGTTAGTAGTTCTCACGAATGAGACCTGCATACTCAAAAGAAGCCCCTGAGGCAATGTGGCTGATAAAAGGGTGACTTCCACCTGAGTGTGTGGGGGCGTATGTGGTGGGTATATGTGGTGGGTCTGAGACAGGGGAGGTCATTCCTCTGCTGCACAGGGTGAGGCACAGCCAAAACCCTGCGTCCTTCGCTGTTCCAAGCCCGACATCAGAGAGCCACCTGCTACTATATTCTCATTTCCGTCATTGGATGTTCCTTTCCTTTCCTCCTCCACCAACTGTGACATCCTTACAGTGAGGGGCAGGGTCTTCACACCCTCCCTGACCACCTCCCACACATCATGGCTCATAATAGTCACTTGAGAAACACTCGTTGAATGAATGGCTGATGGAACCCAGACAACCTGGACCAAACTGGAAGTGAGTTCCCAGGAGGTCGGAGGTCACCTGGGTGAGATGAGAAACAATTCAAGGAGAAAAGCTTCTAGAAAGGAACACAGGATTTGGAGTTAGGAGTCAAGGTTTTGAAAGCAGCATTGCAAGCTGTTGATATTCTCTCCACTTCCTTCATGGTCTCAAGAGATCTGCCCACCTTGGCCTCCTTGTCTGCAAAATCGAACAAGCAACTGTGTCCAGTCAGTGTAGGAAGATTAGAGCTCATGTTAATGTTGATGATCAGGTTTGAATGACTCAAAAACATTTCTCTGTGGATCCAGCAATCCTAATTACTTTACCTAATGATATTATGTCTGTTTTGGATTTTCAAATTAATTGGAATCAGGTGATGCCTACTCTTTACCTGTAGGTCTTGGTGATGGCCAAACATCTCAATGCTCACAAGACCTGGGACAGATGTGCAGGCTGGTCCTTTGGGACCCAACTGCTGTAGGGGTCTTACCTTTACAATCTTGACATGCCCAGGAATTGGACTTTTAAAATCTTTGAGTGTAGAGTGCTATTCCTTTTTTCTTCTCTTGCAAAAGAAGCCTAGCCTGTTCCCCCTCTCCCCACCCACCATCTTTTTTTTTCTTTTATTAAGAAGTCAAACTTCATTTTCACTGTCCAAGCATCAGTCAACATGCTGGGCAAACCAGTGGAAACCCTTGCCATAGCCCTGTTGTTATACACGCTGAACATGAACGATTCCTCAGAGAAGGCATTTGGCTCTTTCCGGTCACAGTTCCTTTCCTGTGGTCTGTCCATCAAGCCCAAATGGCACACAGTTTTTCTTCACTGACCGTGCCTGTTCTGTTCAGTTCTTGTTACTCAAGATAAGTATTGCCACACTGGATATTCTTTTATCAGTTTAATTAGTATTCACTCTAGAACACTTTAGAGCTCCCCATTCCTAAGGGTAGGCTGCAGGGAGTGGGTGTGATATCCACCCAGTGAGTCACTGCTGGTCTAGGTGCTGCTGGTCCGTGCGCTCTCAGGGAGGGTCCAGGACACGCGCACCTCAGAGGAGCCTCTTGGGCCATGGTCAGCATGAATAATGTCTTTCATCTGTCATGAAAGCATTGAGCTCCACTTTGGATTCCAGGATCAGAAGACAATCTGCACAGCCCCTGGAAAGGCAATCCCATTCGTTGCCGGGAGATCACTGTTCCAAACCCCATGTGCTTGCTCATGCCCCAGAAGATCAGAAGTTGTAAAAGTCATGCCAGCAGTTGTCAGCTCTGCTGATGTCAGAGGTCATGTTGCAGCCTGTTGGCCCCATCCGCCGTCTTTGAGCATGTGAGGAAAAATGGTTTCATCCACATTGTCCCAACCCAAGAGAACAAGTTTTCTAGATTTCTTATAGAGTCCTAGGAACTGGAGCGCACTGTGGAAGCTATTGTGGATCCACTCACAGATGAAAGACATTATTAATGCCAACCATGGCTCGAGGCACTCCTCTGGAGATGGTGCATGGCCTGGACCCTCCCTTGGAGCACACAGACCAGCAGTGCCTCCCCGGGTGGACATCACACCCGCTCCCTGCAGCCTGCCCTTAGGAATGGGAGCTCTAAACTGCCTGGTGGTTCTAATTACTGATTAAACAAATGTCAGTGGAACCGTATCTCAGAAATTATAGTTTCATTTTTCCAGCACTCAGCTTCCCTTCTGCTATTCACAGATCTTTATCAGAATCTCCATTAATATCTTATTAATGATTACTCAACATTAATAATTAATAAAGATAATTAAGATAATGTGCCTGTTCATGTCCCCCAAGATTAAAAGTTGTAAAAGTCATTTCAACAATTGTCAGCTCTTCTGATGTCAGAGGTCAACATGTTGGCTTAATCTGCCATCTTCAGTGATTATCATTTGCCATATTAATTCTCTTTATTAATCTTCATTGATATGTTAAAGAAATTATTTGCTCATTCACTTATTCACCTGACCATTTATTCACAAATATGTGTTTAATACCAGACACTGTGATTGACCTTGGAGGGAGGGTAGTGAATAAGATAAAGTCCTTGTCCTCTTGGAATTTAGTCAAGGAGCCCAGCACTAAGCAGATCTCTACAAAAGCAGTAACTGGATGACTGCAGTGCTCAGTGCTCAGGAGGGGAGGGGATGGGGCCAGCATCTGGTCTGGAGAGGGAAGATGTGGAAGCAGCTTTTCAGCTGTGCACACAAGGAAGAGCCCAGTCAAGGAGAGCAGGAGGTAGAGAGAGAAAGAAGAGGAGTATAGGTCCAGCTTCTCCGATTCTAGAAGGTCTTTGTGCTGATGACCAAGAAGGAGAGAGACAGAGAAAGCCAGCCTATGCCGAGGTTTGTGTGCCCTGATAAGGGCCTTGACTTCATTCATGAAGACAGTGACACACCATGAAGAAAAGGCCTGCAGGCAGAACGGTGATGTGATAAGATTCTGTTTTGCATTTGTTTGAGACAGGATCTCACTCTGTCACCCAGGCTGGAGTGCAGTCATGCAATCACAGCTCACGGCAGCCTCAGCTGCCCTGGGCTCAGGTGATCCTCCCACCTCAGCCTCCCTAGTAAGCTGGGACTACAGGCATGCACTACAATACTCAGCTAATTTTTCTTTTATTTATTTATTTTTTTGTAGGGACTGGGTTTCACCATGCTGCCCAGGTCAGTCTTGAGTTCCTGGCCTTAAACAATATGCCCACCTCAGCCTCCCAAAGGCATGAGCCACTGCTCCCCCCCAAAAAAGATCAGTCATTTATTTATTTGTTTATTTTGAGATGGAGTCTCACTCTGTCACCCAGGCTGGAGTGCAGTGGCACAATCTCAGTTCACTGCAACCTCTGCCACATGGGTTCAAGTGATTCTCCTGCCTCAGTCTTTTGAGTAGCTGGGATTACAGATGCCTGCCACCACACCCAACTAATTTTTGTAGTTTTTAGTAGAGACAGGGTTTCACCACGTTGGCCAGGCTGATCTTCAATTCCTGACCTCATGATCCACCCACCTCAGCCTCCTGAGGTGCTGGGATTACGGGAATAAGCCACTGTGCCTGGGTAAAATTCAGTCTTTTAAAGACCATCTGGTTGCCTGTGAAGACTAGCTGGGAGGGTAGAGTGGGTGTGGTTAAGAGACTGCTTATTACTGCTGTCTGGGGAGAGCTGATGATGGCTTGAGTCAGAGTATTGGTGGGAAGGAACAAGTAGTTAAGAAATGTTAAGCAGGCAGAATGGACAGAATCTGATGAACAGTTGAATGTGTGGGGTCATGGAAAGGAAGGTATACAGTTGGTACCTGAGATGCTGGGAGAACAATGATGCCTTTATTCAGAATGGAGAGCCCTGGAAAAGGACCAAGAGCTTGGCCTTTGAGCAGGGGCCAGAGACACAAAGAGGTGGCTCATAGGAGGCATGGTCCTGAGGGTCTAGGAGGGGTGAATAATGGCTTTCACAGAATCCAGTCTGGAGGTGACCTGTGGAGGGCCCTTGTCGAACTGGGCATGGCATTTTTGAAGGTGAGTGCATTTTTGAAGGACGAATGCAATTGGCCTAAGTATAGCAGTGGCTGGTGGCTATGAGCTGGAGGTCAGGAGCCGGTAGAACAAGAGGAGAATTTAGCTGTGGTCCTGACGGTATCTGAACAGTTGTCACAGCCGAAGGCACTGAATTCTAAGCTGGAGCCTAGCAGGTGAGCCTCTGGCCTCCAGTCTCACCGCCAGGCCCCATTCCATATCCTTTCTGTAGTCTGTCTCCATGCAGTGGGTGTTCCCTACTACCAAGAGCTCACACATGGACTCTCGCCCTCCTTAAAGTCTAGAGCATTGCTGCAAGACCACCAGCATCAGGACCACCTGAAGACCTTGTTAAAAAGGGCAATTCCTGGCCCCACTGCTATTGAACCAGAATCCCCAGCTATAGGACCTGAGATCTGTGTTTTAACACATTCTCCTAGGAGTTATATTCACACTCTACTTGAAGAGCCACTAGTCACATGTGGCTATATAAATTAAGTTTAAATAAAATTAAAATTTTAGTTCCTTGGTCAAACTAGCTACAGTTCAAGTACTCAATAGCCACATGTGGCTAGATGGACGTTTCCATCATCACAGAAAGTTCTGTTGGATAGCACTGGGACCAGCAGGGAAATTCCAGCCCATCGGATCCTTCTATGGTTCTTTGGGGGTTTCTGTCTTCGCTGATGCATCGCCCACAGGAATGTTCTTTCCTACAGGGAGTGACCACACCTCTTCAGCTTACTTAATGCCTGCAGTGTAAAAAGCCCCATCCCCTGCCTTGGAGAATCAGGTGCTACCAGGTGGGTCATCTCTGACCACTTTGATGAAAGGGTGATGGTGCAGTCGAAAATTCTCTAAGCATGACTATAGACTTGGGAAATTGACTCAAGCTACATGCACTTTAGCAATCTAACTAGACCAAACGCCTTCAGAGTTAAGTTAAAATCTCTCAGCCTTAATATTTAAGATCTTTTTTAATTGGGCTAAATTTTGTTTCCTAAGAGCTAAATTCCCCTGAGCTTCTCCCCTCGTTTCATTCTTTGAAGTTGTACAGTCGTTGAAAAAGGTCAGAACACGATTTTTAGAGCTTTTTGTTCCTGAACCCGAGTTAACTTGAAAGTGTCTAAACTGGTTAAGATCAACCTTTTTAAGACAGGCCCCTCTGGGTCGTGATTCAAGAGTGTGGTGTCCTTGAGTGAACTCTTTAAAGTTAGAAGAATTGGAAAAGGGCATTTGATCTGGAGGTGAAGTTCCACATTTCATTACATCACTCTCTGTCCTTCACTTCTGATGCTGCAGACTGAGGGTTTTCTGATGAAAATCCTGCTGCAGCCTCAAGCTCCTTTCCCAACTCTCTATCCCAGTGGGAAAGTAATGGCTGTCCTGGCTCTTCCCAGGAGGTCTCTGGCAGTGGAGAGGCTGATGCCATCTTAGTGGCTGTCATTGCAACTTCCCTCTCCTTTCATGCAGATACTGTGCAGGCTGCTGTCGTTATGGCCCACCTCTTCTGGACTTTTTCTACTTGTGTCCTCAACAGAAAGGTCACGATGCTTTCATTGATTGCTTAGGACAATAAAACTAACTCTCTGGAAAGCTTGAAACTTTTGTTAGAGGTGTTTGAACCAGAGCAACTCTGTCTTAAGCAGGAGCTGGGTAAAATGAAGCTTAAACCTACTAGGCTCCCTTCCTAGACAGTTAAGGCATTCTAAGTCACTGGATGAGACAGGAGGTTGGCACAAAATGCAGGTCATAAAGACCTTGCTGATAAAACAGGTTGCAGTAAGGAAGCCGGCCAAAACCCACTGAAACCAAGACAGCAGCAAGAGAGACCTCTAGTCATCCTCAGTGCTACGCTCCAACCAGCACCATGACAGTTTACAAATGCCATGGCAATGTCAGAAGTTACCCTACATGGTCTAAAAGGGGAGGCATGGATAAGCCACCCCTTGTTTGACATATCACCAAGAAATAACCGTAAAAATGGACAAGCAGCAGTTCTCAGGGCTGCTGTCAATGGAGTAGCCATTCTCTTATTCCTTTACTTTCTTAATAAACTTGCTTTTGCTTTGCGCTGTGGACTCGCCTTGAATTCTTTCTTGTGCGAGATCCAAGAATCCCTTCTTGGGGTCTGGATCGGGAACCCTTTCCTGTAACATTTTGACATAATTTTGCTGAGTTCATAAACAGATTCTGCTAGATTCTTAAGTATCATGCTCCAGGAAGCCAAAATCCTAGATTACTCTTTTCAGAAATATTTACTTCAAACTCATTATCTTGAGTGGAGTTGAGCTCTGTCAGTGTCTGGCCATGTTTCATAACTTACATGGGAAAACTTCAGCTGGTAGTCACAGCTCTGTTTTCTTGAGGCTTTCTTACTGGTTTCTTATGTTGTTTTCACACCTCATTAGCGATGATAAAGAGCTGTAATATAACTGTATTTACCCATAGCTCACTTGTTGCATACTGACAGTATGTGGCCTGCCTTATTCCTCATCCTATGTAACGTCTTCATTAAAAAGCTGGGCTTCACTGGGGACCTACAGAGAGATTTGTACACCCATGTTCACAGCAGCCGCCTTCACAATGCCCAAAAGGTGGAAAGAACCCGTGTTCATCAACAGATGAATCAGAACATCTGATTCATACATAATGTGGCATACATAAAGTGAAATATTATTTAGCCCTAAAGAGAAATGACATTCTGATACATGCTGTCACATGAACTTTGAAGACATTATGCTAATTAAATAAGTCAGACACGAAAGGACAAATATTATATGATTGTATTTACATAAGGTGTACTTTGAATAGGCAAAACTGTAAAAACAGAAAGGAGAATGGTGGTTACCAGGGACTGGAGGGTTAGGGAGTGAGGAGTTTGATGAAGGGCAAAGTTTCTGTCTGGAAGGATGAAAGAATTATGGAGACAGTTGGCAGTGATGGCTGCAGAAAATTGTAAATGTGCTTAATGCCACTGAATCATATAATTACAAATGGTTAAAATGACAAATTGTATGTTATGTATATTTTGCCACAATTGAAAAACAAAGCCGGGCTCCTGGTATGTTTTTATTATCTAACAAAAGGTCACCACCACCACCTCCCCCGTCCTCCTCCGTGAAGGTACATAGTGTAAAGGAAGATGGCGGAGGTTTCTTCTAAATTCCCTGCTCTTTTTTGTAAGTCTAGGAAAATCCCAATCCTCCCACTCCATTTAGTCTAGGGGTCCCCAGCACCCTCTCTGACATGCTCCCCCACCGTTAGGAATGGGCCACACAGCAGGAGATGAGCATCTGATAAGTGAGTGAAGCTTCATCTGTATTTACAGCCACTCCCCATCACTCAAATTACTGCCTGAGCTCTGCCTCCTGTCAGAACAATGGTGGCATTAGATTCTCATAGGAGCGTGAACTGCACATACAAGAGATTCTAGGTTGCACGCTGCTTATGAGAACCTAATGACTGATGATCTGTCACTGTCTCCCATCACCCCCAGATGGGACCATCTAGTTGCAGAAAAAGCAGCTCAGGGCTCCCATTGAGTCTACATTATGGTGAGTTGTATAATTATTTCCTTCTATATTACTATGTAATAACAATAGAAATAAAATGCACAATAAACGTAATGTGCTTGAATTGTCCTGAAACCATCCCCTGCCCCCACCCCTGGTCCACGGAAAAAATGTCTTCCATGAAACTGATCTCAGGTGCCAAAAAGTTTGGGGACCACTGATTGAGGTGACTTCTCTGAGCTAATGAATAAGGGTGTAACTGTGATTTGACTCACAAAAGCCAATCTGACTTTCCTGGACTCTTTCTAGAGCTGCTTCCGTATCCCTGTCAGAGGAGATGATTGACAGTGTTGGATTTGCATTTGGGTGTCGGGCTGCTTGGAGACAAGCCACCCCAGCTCCTCCATTCTAAAATGGAGAATAAGACCTTCCTCCCAAGTTGTTAGGAGAGTGCAGTGATATGGTTTGGATCTGTCCCACCAAATCTCCTGTTCAGCTGTAATCCCCAGTGTCAGAGGTGGAGCCTGGGGGAGGTGATTGGATTGTGGGAGCAGTTTCTCGTGTGGTTCAGCACCATCCCCCGAGTGCTGTTCTCACGGTAGAGCGCTCATGAGATCTGGTTGTTTAGAAGTGTGTGGCACCTCCCACCTCTCTCTCTTCCTCCAGCTCTGGCCACGTGAGATGCTTGCTCCTACTTTGCCATCCACCATGATTGAAAGCTCGCTGAGGCCTCCCCAGAAGCCGAGCAGAAACTGTCATGCTTCTTGTACAGTTGCAGAACGATGAGCGAATTCAACCTCTTTTCTTCATAAATTACCCAGGCTCAGGCATGTAAGAATGGACCAATACATAAGGGTTATGATATTCAATGTGCTTCACACTGCACTGCCGTCCACAGAGTGTGTGCTGTTCTGCTGCCATTGCTCCCCCGTCATCTCCCTCCTCATCCTGGCCACTTCTGTCTGTAGGAACAGGAATCTCGTGCTGAGGCCTCATCGCCTCCCCTCCTGCAACCAGCTCCCTGTGACTGCCTCCGTTCTTGCTCTCCTCACCCATCTTTCCCTTCTTCCTTCACTGTGATTGTCAGACTAGTACTCTGCCTAGTCCCACCCTGCACTTGCTGCTCTTGTCACCTGAGGGTTTGGAGACCCCCATTTCCACTCCCCCTGGCATCAGCAATGGGAGAGCCCCCAAGTCACCTGCGTGCTGTGGATGGAGGTGGGCCAGGAGGTGCAGTGCTCTTCCATAGGCCTGTGGAGCCCAAGGACCACCTGTTTGGCTGTCCTGGCTACAGATTAGGTGAAGTGCATGCAACAGGTAATTGCTGTCATCCATGTGCAACAATTAACACGAAATTGTCAGACTCCCCCAACCCCAGGCATCCCATCATTTCACCTGCAAATTCTGTGTTGCTAAAAAGGAATTATTAAGGAATTATTCTGATCACACCTAAAAGATAATCATTTCTTAATACTATCAAATATCCAGCCAGTATTCATGTTTCCCAGATTTTATATATGTCTCTCTCTTTTTTTCTTGGCAGTTGGATTGCTTGAACCACAATATAAACACAGTCCCCACAATGTATTTGTCTGCTACATTTTTAATGTCTCTTTTAATAAGTTTCCTATGCCCCTTTTAATTCTTTCAATTAAAATCTTGCAATCCTTACAAATGAAACCAGGTTTTGACTCAGTAGAATTTTCCACACTGGAAGTTTGCTGATTTCATCTTCTTGGTGCTATCTAGCCTGTTCTTCTAGGCCCTATGTTTTCTGTTAACTGGTAATGCAGTGTACAGGCTTGTGCACACTGAGGTTCTGGCTTTAGGCAGGATGACATCGCAGGTGGTCTTCCTTCTTCTCGTGTGCCGTGTCAGTGGTTCTGTGGCCTCTGGTTGTCTTGTTTCGTGATGTCAGGTTGATCAAGGAGTTAGGGGTCACTCTGATGCTTCCGTTGGAAAGGTCTGCCTGAGCTTTCACCCGCCACGTTCAGTGACCATTAACAATCAGTGCTGAGATCTGTTCTTTCTTTGGGTATTTCAAAATGGTGACATTCTAATTCTATCATTTCTTTCTTCTTTTGTTAGCTGAAATGCTCCTAAAGGAAGAACTTTCCCTCATCAATTATTGGTTCCCCTGACATATGAGATAAAAGGCAGGGAACCACCTCTATTCTGCCTTTGCCAGTGGGTAGTGACTATATTCCCCAAAGTTAGTGTCTCACACTTGGTACTGTGCTGCACAGCTCCCTGTTGAGGGCCCACAGTTATAACAGGTTCTGTGAAGATACAGAGGTGCACCACAGCCTGTCCTGGAGTAGCTTCTATATTCTGTAAACACTTCTTGATCCGAAAGCCTTGTATTTTCACATTGAACCAAGAATTACCCATATAGACAAAACACAAATCTTTTAATTTAGAGTGCTGGATGAAAGGCTGACTTTGAAACTGCTCTGCAGAGACCTAATTTTCTTGCTGATTTTAAGGACAAAGGCATCCCTGCATCCGGCATGGAGGCAGATGCTGGGGTAAGAACAGGGTGGCAGGAACTGGTCCCAGTGTAGCTGGTAGGAAAAGTGGGAGTCTGGATTGGAGCCTAGACATAGCCTGTCCCTTGGAGGGCTGTCTCCATTCCAATGACGATGGCAAGTTAAAAAACACCATTTCATTCACGAGCAGGCTTAGTCCCACTGAAGGAAAATCGCCCTAATTGGCAAAGACCAAAGGCAAGAAGACACAGAGGCTAACCCTACTTATTCAGAGACCCGTGAGAAAAACAAAATGAGGGTGTTTATCTAAAAATGTTATGAAATACTCACTTCTTTCTTCTCAGTATGATGGTGGATTTCACTGTGGGATGAGGTGGATTCAACATAAGTGGAGAACAAGGCTTCCTTTATTTTCTTTTATGATTTTCTTTCTTATGAAAAACATGTGGTCAGATAGAAGATGATAGGGAATCAACCCCCACAGCAGGAGGGTTATCTGGGGAGACGATTTGTTTAGAGGGAGTTATTTTCACAGCACTTCGAAGGCCACCTCTTCAGTTTCAATTGGCCTTGAGGAGTTTGTTGGTCAGCTTCACGGTTTTCTTTGAAAATCCGACAGGCTCCAGTGGAGAAGCCTCCCACGCTGTGTCCACAGCCGGGCAGCACCCATTAAGCAAATATCAGTGTCACAAAAGTTCCTTGGGACTTGTGGGAAATGGTTTTTACATGCGGTTTTCATAAAACGAAAACAATTATTCATTAATATTTTCAGTAAAGTTTTGGTGGTATTGCACATTTATATCAACAAAATATGTAGAATGTTAGGTTGGTTAAATGAAAAAATATAAAATGACGTCAAAAACTTACTAAAAATACTAGCCGTACAATTTAATAAATGTGTTTAAAATTCCTTTAAATTTTGGAGCAAATTCATTATCTCACCAAATAGGGTAATGATTATGACTTCATGACATTACTTCTTGTATTCTGTAAGTACTTCCTGATTCAAAAACCTCGTATTTTTATATTGGACCATAAATTACCTGTATAGACATTACCTAAATCTCTTTTTATTTAGAAAATTATGTATTCAAGAAAACTGCCTTTTTCCAAAGTAATTTTACATGTAGGAGCTGAAATCATTGATGTAGTTGGCAATATATTATTTAATCGGTTAACTAATTGGTTTTTACCCCATGCTGTTACAGAAATGATTCAAGGTTGCTGAAGGACACATAAGTTAATTCATAAACGTTTTCCAGTTGTATAAAATACACCCTCCAAAACAAACTAACACTTCTGCATTTTACTGTTTTCAGAGCAGCAGTTCTAGTTCGTATTGAATAGAAGTGATGACGAGCACTTGAGGAAGTGTGATGCATGCCTTTTACTGCTTTACTTTAAAAAAAAAAACGGCAAAGAAGATTTACTATGGTCTAGGGGAGAAGCATAGAGCCAAGGAAAAGGAAACATTAAATCTCTGGTATTTGCAAGCTCTGTGACTTTAGGCAAATTAATTAACCTCTCTGGTCCTGAGTTCTCTCATCTGTAATCTGAAGTTAAGCCTTCTCAGCCTGGGGACTGGATCAGATGGTTTTCAGAGGCTCCATTTCCACTCTAAGATCTTCTTTCTCAGTCATTTTCTGCATTCCAGTATGTTCTCACTTCACCCAGAGGAATGTTTAAACTGATCCTACCAACAGAAATCATACTTACAACACTAGATGAGGAACTGTGTAGAGCGTGTGGTATTCGAGCATCAAGACAAATGAGACAGTTCCTACAAGAGCCAAGGTTTCTTATCTCACTGTATTTCAGTGAACCAGGAAACCCTGAATGAGTGGCTCCTTCCACATGGTACTGAGTGCAGTTCCTTGGAAACCTGAGAATCCTAGGACGCATCTCAGTGCCCAGAGCAGTCTATTTTGTTGGGAGATTTAAATGTCTGAGATTCCTCCTCTGGAGGAAGTGTGTGCTCAAGGGACACTCCTGGACAACAGGGTGAAGCCAGCATGGAGGACCCAGTCTGTGGGGTGGAGGCAGGGTGGGAAATGCCCTGGGCCTGAGGGATGGGCGACATTGGATAAAAACTAGATGGCCTTCATGATACATTGATATATAATGGCAACCTTGACCTCCTTAAAGGCTTTTAAAATAATTTTTTAAAGCAGTTATAATAGAAGAAAGGCACACTGGAGAGCCTCTGGGACTCTAGTTATGTCCTACTTTTTAAGCCAAGGGATGAGGACATGGGTGTTTATTTTAGTGTTCATTTTTCCACATTCTTTTATGTGTTCACTGTAGGTCACAAAAGTAAAACATTATTTTTTGTAGCAAAACCTGACAAATGCTTTTGTCCACGAAGGGGAACTGTGCTGCTCTTTTTGAACACATTTGCTTTCTTAGTCGCCTCTGACCTCTTTGGCTAGGAATCCTGACTGATTTGCAGATTTGCAGAGGACATTGTCATTGGAATGAGTTTAAGGAAAGTGGTCACTGTTTGTTGCCAGAGACAAAACTTGGCTAAATATTTTGATGAGTCAGCATCCCTTTTTCCTATAATCATTGGTATGGAATTCCTATAAGTGGAAATAGTGAAAACCAACACAAATACTCTGTAAAGAGTAGCATGTCTCAGAAGGTATTTGTAATTAAATTTCAATACTGATATGAATATACATAAATATTTGAATATATTCTACATATACTATATATTAGATGATATTACAAAATATGGGTCATTATGCTTAGAATGCAGTGATTCATTTTACTAGGTTGAACCAATAGCAAATAAGTATGTTCAGAAAAATATGTTAGTCCAGCCTATACTCTTGATGCCTTTTCAAAAAATTCTACTGCAGCACAAACATGGCTTATATCCTGAAAATAAACTATAGGTTTTGATTTAGAAATAGAGTTTCTTCCAACATTGAAATGTTGGATATTAAAAACACTGTCCATCCTTCCTTATCAAGAGAGAAAAGGGCTTTTAATCTACGGTGTATTTTTGCCATTTTCGTTCTTTATGTTCTGACGTTGAAGTGCTTGATACCATTCTCTTCACCTATTCGTGTTTGCTCATTTGCTTGTTCCTTTAACAAACTGTGTTTCAGATATTGTGTTGGGGTGTGGGACACAGAGAGGAATAACTTATGGTTCCCGTCCTTCACAATGGCTAAATCCACTGCTGTTTTATACGGTAGCAAAGGATAGGCTTGTCTGAATTTATTTATACCAAATACCATAGGGCATTGCTGAACTAGATTGCCAATAAATAGGAAAATTAGATAGATAATATACTGCTCTTCCTCTCCCAGTCTTTGCCATGTCTTTACTCCCAAAGAATTCAATAATTTTTTCTTTTTTTGTAAGTATACACTTAATTGCTAAGTATAGTCTCAATTTTTCGAAATGAGAACCAGATGAAATGCACCCCATTATTTGTTTCAATCTTTTGTCCTTTGATGAAGCTTTCTTGGTTCCCATATAGAATTTTTAAACATACCAGTGTGTGTGTGTGTGTGTGTGTGTGTGTGTGTGTGTGTGTGTGTCTGTGCACACAGTCATCCCTTGGCATCTGCAGGAGATTAGCTCCAGGACACCCCATGGGTACCAAAATTCGAAGATGCTCACGTCCCTGATATAAAATGGCATGTTACTTCCATATAATCTACAGACCACCTCCTGTATACTTCAAAGCATCTCTAGATTATGTATAATAACTGATATAATGTAAAGCTATGCAAATAGTTGCTAACCTGTATATTTTAAAATTCTTGCCACTTTTATTGTTGCATTATTATATTTTATTTTCTTCCCCAAGTATTTTCAATCTGCAATTGGTTGAATCTGACAGAGAGAACTCCAGGATGTGGAGGGTCAATTGTATGGACATAAATATAAAGCTAAATATCTATTTCACATCATGCAAATGTATATTTTGGTGTAATCTATGTTTCTGTCACAGTGCCTTTGGGGTGGACATGATAGAGAACACATGTCATGACGGTGGCACTGCCATGGCAAACCCCCTCTGTCTTAATATTGATGGTCTCTGGTTTTTCTTAAGTGCCACAGCTGTCATCACTCACCTTCTGTCTACTTTTCATTTACCTTCTCCACAGACTAACATGTTACCTGAACAATTAATTGGCCTTGAGGAAAGTTTCAACCACTCTGTGTTCAGAATAAGGGACCTCCTTGCCTGTAAACATTTATTTTGCTTCCTATTTTTGTTTTTACTGTTTTCCCTGGTAGTCCAACTTTTCTAAATAAGAAGCAGATGAAAAGCAGCCCACTGGTTCCTCCAACCTCCTGTCCTCAGATGAAGGTTTCTGGGTTCCCGTAGAGAAGTTTTAAGTGTTTGGGGCTGGCTCGGCAGCTTTCCCTTTGGACTCTGTTGTAAACACTGACCATTTTTGATTTATGAGAATCCCAGCCAGGAAAAGAGGGCAGCTTTTAAGTTACTAATTTGTATCCATGTTTTCCTGTGAGTATGGATAATCTAGTAGACAGCTTGGAGCACTGGCTCCTGGTCATTTGTCCTGTTGTCCTGGGACAGATCTGAAGAACCAAGTGAAGACTACTTGGCGTCACCCGTGGCTAGTTAGTTAGTGTGTATGGAAGAAATACTGGGCCCTTGTAGGCAGGTGGGACCCAGGTGTCACTTGAGGTGGTTGCTGACCTTGCAGGCAGTAATATCACCTCTGGGAGGTCATCTCAGTTTTGCACATCCATAAATAATTCTTGACAGAACTCAAGAGGTCTGATTCACAATGACCAAACTCACACATGACAGACACCTAAACCAGACTCTTCACTGTCATATATGCATCATTTCCCTACCACCATCAGTGAGCCGCCTCACTTTCCCTCAGTTTTCTTTAAAGAAAGAAATTCAGTGTTCGACATTTGGCTCACCAAACCATACTGAAGGCTTTGGAACTTTTGTTTAGAAGGAGTGATCATCAGGTGGGTTGATTGCCCCAGTTTAGTTCTCAGAGGGTGACTGTATTCCCTCACAGGTGGAAAAGAGGTACTTACTCTCTTTCTTTTTTTCTTTTACTTCAGGTGCATACTATATCTGGCATTTCTCCCCATGTTATCCCTCCCTACCCCGCCACCTTCCCTACCCCTCCGACCTGCTCCCAGTATGTGATGCTCTCTGAGTCCACATGTTCTCATTGTTCAACACCCACCTAAGAGTGAGAACATGCAGTGTTTGGCTTTCTGTTCTTGTGTCAGTTTGCTGAGAATGATGGTTTCCAGATTCATCTAAGTCCCTACAAAGGACGTGAATTTTTATGGCTGCGTAGTATTCCATGGTGTATGTGTACCACATTTTCTTTGTCCAGTCTATCATTGATGGGCATTTGGGTTGGTTCCAGGTCTTTGCTATTGTACACAGGGCTGCAATGAACATACATGTGCATGTATCCTTATAGTAGAATGATTTATAGTCCTTTGGATATATACCCAGTAATGGGATTGCTGGGTCAAATGGAATTTCTATTTCTAGGTCCTTGAGAAATCGCCACACTGTCCCCCACAATGGTTGAATTAATTTACACTCCCACCAACTGTGTAAAAGTGTTCCTATTTCTCCACATCCTCTCCAGCATCTGTTGTCTCCAGATTCTTTAATGAACGCCATTCTAACTGGAGTGAGATGGTATCTCAATGTGGTTTTGATTTGCATCTCTCTAATGACCAGTGATGATGAGCATTTTTTCATATGTTTGTTGGCCTCATATATGTCTTCTTTTGTAAAGTGTCTGTTCATGTCCTTTGCCCTCTTTTAAATGGGGCAGTTTGTTTTTTTCTTGTGTATCTGTTTTACTACTTTGTAGATTCTGGATATTAGCCCTTTGTCAGATGGGCAGATTGCAAACATTTTCTTCCATTCTGTTGGTTGCCAGTTCACTCTATTGAAGGTTTCTTTCACTGTACAAAAGCTCTGGATTTTAATTAGATCCCATTTGTCTATCTTGGCTTTTATTGCCATTGTTTTTGGTGTTTTAGTCATGAAGTCTTTGCCTATGCCTATATCCAGGATGGTTTTGTCTATGTATTCTAGTGTTTTTATGGTGTTAGGTTTTATGTTTAAATCTTTAATCCATCTGGAGTTAATTTTTATGTAAGATAGGGGTCCAGTTTCTGCTTTCTGCACATGGCTAGCCAGTTTTCCCAACACCATTAATTAAACATGGAATCCTTTCCCCATTGCTTGTTTTTGTCAGGTTTGTCAAAGATCAGATGGCTGTAGATGTGTGGTGTTTCTTCTGGGGCCTCTGTTCTATTCCATGGGTCTATGTCTGTTTTGGTACCAGTACCATTCTGTTTTGATTACCATAGCCTTGTAGTATACTTTGAAGTCCAGCAGTGTGATGCCTCCAACTTTGTTCTTTTTGCTTAGGATTTTCTTGGCTATGAGGGCTCTCTTGTGATTCCATATAAAGTTTGAAGTGTTTTTTTCCAGTTCTGTGAAGAAGGTCATTGATAGCTTGATTGGGATAGCATTGAATTTATAGATTAATTTGGGCAGTATGGCCATTTTCACGATATTAATTCTTCCTAACCATGAGCATGGAATGTTTTCCATCTGTTTATGTCCTCTCTTATTTCATTGAGCAGTGGTTTGTAGTTCTCCTTGAAGAGGTCCTTTACATCCTTTGTTAGTTGTATTCCTAGGTATTTTATTCTCTTTGTAGCAATTGTGAATGGGGGTTCACTCTTGATTTGGCTCTCTGTTAGTCTATTATTGGTGTATAGGAATGCTTGTTGTTTCTGCACATTGATTTTTTTATCCTGAAACTTTGCTGAAGTTGCTTATTAGTTTGAGAAGATTTTGGGCTGAGACAATGGGGTCTTCTAGATATACAGTCATGTCATCTGCAAATAGAGACAGTTTGACTTCTTCCTTTCCTAATTGAATACCCTTTATTTCTTTTTCTTGCCTGATTGTTCTGGCTAGAACTTCCAATACTATATTGAATAGGAGTGGTGGGCGAGGGCTAACTTGTCTAGTGCCTGATTTCAAAGGGAATGCCTCCAGCTTTTGCCCATTCAGTATAATATTGGCTGCAGGTTTGTCATATATAGCTTTTTATCATTTTATGATATGTTCAGTCGATACCTAGGTTATTGAGAGTTTTTAGCATGAAGAGCTGCTGAATTTTGTCGAAGACCTTCTCTGCATATATTGAGATAATCATGTGGTTTTTGTCTTTGGTTCTGATTATGTGATGGATTTCATTTATGGATTTGCATATGTTAAACCAGCCTTGCATCGCTGGGATGAAGCCTACTTGATTAGGATGAAGCCCACTTGATCGTGATGGATAAACTTCTTGATGTGCTGTTGCAATCTGTTTCCAGTATTTTACTGAAGATTTTTGCATCGATGGTTCATCATGGATATTGGCCTGAGGTTTTCTTTTTTAGTTGAGTCTCTGCCTGGTTTTAGTATCAGGATGATGTTGGTCTCATAAAATGAGTTATGGAGGAGTCCCTCCTTTTGTATTGTTTGATACAGTTTCAGAAGGAATGGAACCAGCTTCTTTTTATATGTCTGGTAGAATTCGGCTGTGAACCCATCTGGACCTGGGCTTCTTTTGGTTGGTAGGCTATTATTGATTGCTGCTTCTACTTCAGCCCTTGTTATTGGTCTATTCAGGGTTTCAACTTCCTTCTGGTTTAGACTTGGTAGAGTGCAAGTGTCTAGGAATTTATCCACTTCTTCCTGGCTTACTGGTTTATGTGCATAGAGCTGTTTATAGTAATCTCTGATGGTAGTTTGTATTTCTGTGGGATCAGTGGTGATAACCCCTTTATCGTTTTTTATTGCATCTATTTGATTATTCTCCCTTTTTTAAAATTAATCTGGCTAGCAGTCTATTTTGTTGATCTTTTCAAAAAACTAGCTCCTGGATTTATTGATTTTTTGAAGGATTTTTTTTGTGTCTCTATCTCCTTCAGTTCTGCTCTGATCTCAGTTATTTCTTGTCTTCTGCTAGCTTTTGAGTTTTTTTGATCTTCCTCCTCTAACTCTTTCAATTTTGATGATAGGATGTCAGTTTTAGATCTTTCCTTGTTTCTTATGTGGGCATTTATTGCTATAAATTTCCCTCTCGACACTGCTTTAAAGGTGTCCCAGTGATTCTAATAAGTTGTGTCATCATTCTGATTGGTTTTGAAGAACAGCTTTATTTCTGCCTTCATTTCATTGTTTATCCAGTTGACACTCAGAAGCAAGTTGTTCAGTTTCCAAGTGGTTGTGTGGGTTTGAGTGTATTTCTTAATCCTGAGTTCTAGTCTGATTGCGCTGTGGTCTGATAGACTGTTTGTTATGATTTCCATTCTTTTGCATTTGCTGAGGAGTGATTTGCCAATGATGTGATCAATTTTAGAGTAAGTGCAATGTGGTGCTGAGAAAAATGTATATTCTGTGGATTTGGGGTGAAGTGTTCTGTATATATCTATTAGGTCTGCTTGGTCCAGCTCTGCATGCAAGTCCTGGATGTCCTTGTTAATTTTCTGTCTCGTTGATCTGTCTAATATTGACAGTGGAGTGTTGAGGTCTCCCACTGTTAATGTGTGGGAGTCTAAATCTCGTTTTAGGTCGTTAAGAACTTGCTTTACATATCTGGGTTCTCCTGTGTTGGGAGTGTATATATTTAGGATAGTTAGCTCTTCCTGTTGGGTTGATCCTTTTACCATTATGTAGTATCCTTTGTCTCTTTTGATCTTTGTTGGTTTGAAGTCCATTTTATCAGGGATTGGGATTGCAACCTCTGCTTTTTTTTGTTCTCCATTTTCTTGGTAAATCTTCTTCCATCCCTTTATTTTGAGTCTATGTGTGTCTTCTTATGTGAGATGGGTTTCCTGAATACAGCACACTGATGGGTCTTGACTTTTTATCCAGTTTGCCAGTCTGTGTCTTTTGATTGGGGCATGTAGGCCGTTTACATTCAATGTTAATATTGTTATGTGTGAATTTGATCCTGCCATTTTGTTACTGGCTGTTTTTCTTTCTCATTAGTTGACTCATTTTCTTCATTGCATTTTTGGTCTTTGCCAACTGGTTTGCTTTTGCAGTGACTGGTACTTGTTCCCTTCTGTGCTTAGTGTTTCTTTCAGGAGCTCTTGTAGGGCAGGTCTGGTGGTAACAAAATCTCTCGATAATTGCTTGTCCATAAAGGATTTTATTTCTCCTTCACTTACAAAACTTAGTTTGGTTGGATATAAGATTCTGGGTTGAAAGTTCTTTTCTTTAAGGACGTTGAATATTGGCCCCCACTCTCTTCTGACTTGTAGGGTTCCTGCTGAGGGATCTGCTGTGAGTCTGATTGGCTTCCCTCTCTGGGTGACCTGACCTTTCTCTCTGGCTGCCCTCAGCATTTTTTCCTTCATTTCAACCCTGGTGAGTCTGAAAATTATGTGCCTTGGAGTTGCTCTTCTTGAGGAATATGTTTATGGAGTTCTCTGTATTTCTTGAATTAGAATGTTGGACTGCCTTGCTAGGCTTGGGAAGTTCTCCTGGATAATATCCTGGAGCATGTTTTCCAGTTTTGATTCATTCTCCCCATCATATTCAGGTACACCAATTAGGCATAGATTAGGTCTTTTCACATAATCCCATATTTCTTGGAGACTTTGTTCATTTCTTTTCATGCTTTTTTCTCTTGTCTTGCCTTCTCTTTATTTCATTGAGTTTATCTTTAGTTTCTGATATCCTTTCTTCTGCTTGATCAATTCAGCTATTAACACTTGTGTTTGCTTCACATAGTTCTTGTGCTGTGTTTTTCAACTCCATCAAGTCGTGTATGTTCTCTAAGCTGGTTATTCTAGTTAGCATTTTGTCTAACCTTTCTTCAAGGTTTTTGGTTTCTTTGCATTGAGTTAGAATGTGTTCCTTTAGCTCAAAAAAGTTTGTTATTATCCACCTTCTGAAGCCTGTTTCTGTTAATTCATCGCACTCCTTCTTGGTCATGTTGTGTTCCCATGCTGTTGAGGAGTTGTGATCCCTTGAAGGAGAAGTGGTGTTCTGGTCTTTGATGATTTCATCTTTTTTGTGCTGTTTTTTCCCATCTTTGTGGATTTACCTGGCTGTGGTGTCAGGGAGCTGCTTGATGAGGTTGCTTGTCTGCCTGTCGAGGTACTACTCAGTTTCTAGGGACTCCTTCAGGTTACTAGGGAAGCTTCCTGTGTCTTTTTTGTTTACTCTGGGGGTTTAGGCCCGCCCCTTCCACTGACCTGGCGGCTGCTGGGTGGTTAAGAACTCAGTCCTCTTGCTATGTAGGCTTCCTGTGCTTTTTGTTAAAACACGTAGCCCAGTCCCACCCATCTAATGGTGGGTTGTACCCTTCCGCCACTGGGCTGGATCATTCAGGATTCAGCTCAGACTGTGGCACTGGCTGTGCAACCCACTAGAGTCAGAGCTTCAGCCCTCTGGGGTTTGTGGGGAAGGAATGGACCCACCTAGCGGCACCTGGCCATATCCCCTTTCAGTTTCCTCTCTTTCCAGTCATGGGGTAGGTACCCGCCCAACTGCTCCCACTTACAGCTCCCTCTCTCTCTGGTCAGGGGAAGGGGGCGACAGCTCGGTCCGCAGGCTCTCCTGGCCGCCTTTTGGGCTTATGCGTTTGTTTAGGTCTGTACACCCATCTGGGACACCATCCTGGATTATTATTCAACTCCACACTTGTAATTCCTGGCACTTGACTGGCAAAGATCCCCTGTTCTGTGTATTTCTGAGGCTTTGGAAGTGCTTTATCTGGACCGGAGTGCCAGAGGGGGAGCCTCTGACTCGCCAGTTAGATGCACTTTCTGGGTGAAGGAGCACCCCTCCCACCTTGGTCTGCCCTGTGTGGACTTTGCTCACCGTCTGACCAGACCCGTTGAAATGCACCCAGTACCTTGGTTGGAGCTAGATCTCTGGATTTCTGCATCTCTCTCTCGCGCTGGGGGTTGTGCACCAGAGTTGTGTCTATTCAGCCATCTTGGAGAGTCTCTCCAGGTACTTACTCTCTAACCTATGCATGGATGATGACTGATAGCTCAAAACCTTTGTAATAGAGAACAAAGGAAATCAGGACAAGAAATTCCCAGCTAAGTATCAAGTATTAGAATTGCATTTTCCCCCAGTAAAATATTTTGCTATCTCAGACCAGATCAGGTGTCTGAGACCTTTTAAGTGAACAAAGAAATGAGTGGCCTCTATTTTTGTTACTAAGAAAGCATGTGATCTTTCTTTTCAGGGAACAAACTTTGCAAAAATCTTGAAAAGAGACTTTTTTAAGCCACAAGGGCTATCGCTCATACTGTAAACTTATTATAACTTTACAGAGCTTGACTTACCTCTCAGAGCTCCTCGAAGCTTTTTAAAGAAGGATTTTCTGCTATATCACATTTGCTTGGATATCTAAGAAGGTTATTTATTTCACTCGATAAATTGGGAGCACTGAGCTGGGACTCTGATAATCCCAAGTGAAATCTGTACTCTGCAGTGTGAATTTGGGAACTGAGCTGCCTAAGCCTCAGTTTGACATCTGTTAGATGCGGACCACCAAGATCCTACTGTTGTTTTAGGAATTAAATGCAGTAATCCATAAAAGCACTTACTACAGCATCTAAGGCATAGTAAACATCCCACAAATGTTAGCTGATGCTGCTTTTATAAATTCAACCATTCATTTTGACCTGGTTTGTAACAAGCATTGAACAACATGCTGAGGCCACAGGGGGAAACAGGAAAAAAAACAGCCCTTGGCCTCAATGAGCTTGCAGGCTAGTGGGGCTGTGAGGTGTCAAAGAAATTATCTCACAAATAATGGATGATGCTGTCACATGCACTAGAACTGCTTAGGGGCAAGGGTGATGAGGGGAAGAAAGGTGTCTTGGTGTGGCAGCTGGGGAAGACCCACAGGCTGGAAGCACCATCACCTGTGGGAATCAGCCCAGTGAAGAGAGGAGGAGGAGTTTCAAGCCAAGCAAGCCGTGCACATAAAGGCCCACGTGGGTGAGGAGCTTGTGGTATGGAAGCTCTGGCCAAATACCAGGGCACAGGCTGACAGAGTAACCAGAAGGGAGACCGAGGGGCTGCCGAAGACCAGACCAGGTCTGGCCAGGTTTCAGACTCCACCCTGCACCAGGGGAAGCCACTGAAAGTTGGTAAGTAGGGTAGGCATGGAATGAAATAGGTGTTTTAAGAATGGCTTCCTGAATGAAACATGAAGTATCAAGAGCAGATGTCGGGGGTCATTGGGCGACCATGACACTGGTGGGATGTGTGGGGCGCAGAGGCAGTGAGGGCGAGTGAGGTGTAGGAACTTAAGAAGTAATTAGGGAAAAAGTCCTGAATCTAAAGACATTTAGATGCACTTGGAAGTGATAACCTAGAAAACTGGGAGGTGACTCAGACTCTAATAAGGACAAAGACAGATTGCAGATAAAAGTGTTTGTAAGATGTGAGAGTGTAGAAAGCGGATATCAAGGACTCGAACTCAGATCCGGAACAAGTAAACTTAATAAATATTTACAGAGCTCTCCACTTCAAATACACAAAATATACATTCTCGTCAATACCACATCACACCTACTCATAGGTCTAAATGAAACATTGATTGGCCATTATTAATACCCATTTTTTTCAGAATAAAGCAATATTTCCATTCACCCTCCCTCTCTTCCTCTTTCTTCCTCTCCTTTACTCATTTTTATTTATTTATTTATTTTCTTTCTTTCCCTCTCTCAAAAAAAGAAAGAAATCAACTTGTAAACCTCTAGATCCAGGTCGGCAATATCTCTCTCATTGCTTGATTTCCTTCCTTCCCCTCCCTCCCTCCCTCCCTTCCTTCCTCCCTTCCTTCCCCTCCCTCCCTTCCTCCCTTCCTTCCTCCCTCCCTTCCTCCTTCCCTCCCTTCCTGCCTTCCTCCCTTCCTCACCACCCCCCCCAAAAAAAGAAAGCAGTGTGAATAAAGTGTGCTTACGTTATTTTAAATGTGTGCCTGAATTCACCAGTTAAATATTGTGAGTAGACAGTGGACTGCTCCCCGCTGTGATCCCAGCATATCGTTCAATGCTTGATGTATAGCAGGAGGTGAAAATTGAATATAAACATAAGAAGGCCGAAAAATCCTTTTGGCATCCTCTCATTGTGAAAATGGAGAGGCCGCTTCTATTCGAGGTTGCCCTCAGATTTGGCAAATATAGTAGGCACCTATCTTACCAGCTTTTCCAGGCATGTTGCTTGTGAGGACACCACTCCTGTCCAGAAATCCATGACCTCTGGTTAGGATCTCATCTGCCTCTAAGCGCCTGGCATCATTTGCTCTGCTGAGCCTTTCCTGAGTCCTTGGTGAGGCTGACTCTTTTTATAATTCTAATCTCTGCACGTATGTATATTTATCTTTCTCTTTGTTCTTACCTCTATAAAATGAGGATCGTTATATTTCCTTGCCCATCTCCATGGCTGATGGATGAAAGTTATTTTATGAAGCGATGGTAATATTTTATCTGTGATGTAAATTTTTATGTGATTATGTGACAGGTCATATTTCCCCATTTTCCTTTATTGTTGTGGATAAAGTTTTATTTAAAGGGTCAATAAAATGTTTTTCTTTTAAATACAGCATGGAAATGCATGACTTTTGTGCACCTGAGAAGGCTGGTGAAAAGAATAGATCATCACATGCTTGAGAATTTCTTTGTTTTATTGGGTCAGAGTTACTTTGCTATAAAATCAGTGCAGCTCCTGCTTTCTCTAAGCGTGAAGAGGCCATCTCAACACGGATGAAACGTTTTGATTGCAGGACAGAAGAAGGTGTGCTTGTTCCGGGGCTACTGATTAGGTGTTCTAGTGAAAAGGATCAGGCATCCCTGCAGTCTGGGCTCCAGGACGTAGCTGCCTGCATCATCCCTTCCTGGTACTATCTTTGAAGGGCATTATGTGTTTCCTTGTGTTTTACAGAGCGCATTTAGGGTTAATTAGGAGGTTGCTGTCAAGTGAAAGAAACTCAGCCTGGCAGCACACATGCAGGTGCTGTCAATGTTCAGGGAGGAAGGGCGGAGAGTGGGCACTGTAGGTCTTGCAGGATGCAGAATGGGCTGGGGAGTCCCCAGGTGGCCTATGGCGCAGGGGTCGCTGCTAAGAGTGGATGAGCAAATGCTCTGCAAAGCATGAAAAGCCGCAAAACCAGAGAAGTTCCTTCTTCTTCTTCTTCTTCTTCTACTTCATCATCATTATTTTATTATTATTCCCACCCCAAAGCTGCGGGAACAGTATTTTTTAGGAATAAAGACGTGAAATGTTACTTAAAGATCCAGCCTTTGCAACCTTGGTGTTAATATAAAAGAGATTTCTGGATAAACCCACTATGTCCCCCTCTTCTAGGGTTCCTACCTCTCCATTGTTCTGAGGCCCTCCAGAGTGACTCAGGGAAAATTTTCTCTAGTTCCTCTGCTTTTTAGTTGGTGTAGTCTCTGTTTCTCCACACTGTGCTATCGTCCAGATAAATGAAGTGGACTCCTGGATTTGTAGACTTTCTAAGTGGAAGTAGATGGAAGTGAGGATGTCTGTAGAATGTGAGCTCCTGAAGGCCCCTGGCTGAATCCCCAGCACCCAGACCAGAGCCTGACACACAGTGAGGGCATAAGGTGGTAGAGCCTGTAATAATGCAGAGGGAACAAGGGGACCTCAGAGATCGCCATGTCCACATCACCCGTTTTGTAGATGGAGACTGGAAGAGCAGGGAGGGTTAGACACTTGCCCAAGATCCCGTGGTTGATAGTAGAGTTGGAAAGTAAACCAAGGGTACAAGTTCTTGTTTCATTGGCTCCGTAACATTGGCCTCCTGCTGTTACAGAGTCCTAGGACCCTGCACTCATGTTTACGCATTCATTCACAAACTAAGCATTCGTTCATGCCATGGGATTGTTATACCTTAGGCCAATGGTTTTCGTTCTGCTTGCACAGTAGAATCACCTGGAGCAAAAACCAAAGTTCCCAGATAGGAGGGTGCTTTGATTCACCTTTACCTGGACATCAGTGTTTTTCTTAAGAGTCCCAGGTGATCTGCGGAAGTGACAGGGTTGAGCACCGCTGTGGCAGACTTGGCTGGTCCTAAGTAGTGTGGTGGGCGAGTGAAGGTATTCCCTTGGCTGGGTGGTAAGTGCTCTGACGGGATGCCCGTAAGCACCCACCTCCTCTCCTGCACCACTCTTGTTGCAGAAGGCCCTTGGACAGCCCACGCTAGCTGGATCTGGCTCCTGTAGAGTTGGGAGGGGATAACACCATAGTGATGAGGTGTGTCTCGGCTTTCCGCTGCTCTGTGCAGACTTCTCTGAGACTAGTTGCAATGGGGCCAGTTAGCTCTTCCATCCCCCCTTCAGAGTGTCATTCATTTGTCTTGGAGACAACCCTCATGGAGCCAGGTGCTTTGCTGGGGATTCAAAGAAAAGAAAAATGAAGTCTCCATCAGGAGGGACCCTCCGTGCACAGGGGAGGTATTTTTTGATATTAGTATAAAGCAAGGTTGCACTGACTACTTTGATATTTGATATTAGTATAAAGTGAGGTTGCACTGACTATTTAATGCTGGGATTTAAAAATCAGTTTTCCTGGAAACCTTTGCTATTTGCTTTTTTCAAAAATTTAATAGTATTGCCATCATGACATCGTCAATGTTTAGAGTGCCTGATTGGGCTCTCCTGGTCCTCCTGCCATGAGGGGGCTGTGTTCTAAGGTGGGCGTGTGAGATGGAGCCACAGGGAGGAAGCTGGGACTGAATACGAATGAGAGCTGGACTAGTGACACCATCTGAGGTCACCACACACCGGAGGCTTCTTTTTCAAATAAAAAGGAGCAATGTCTTACTTCCCAACGTAAGTCAAAACCTGACTCTGTTCATTCTTGGGCCTCACAAACTTTCATGGAGTGTAGCAAAAGGAAGATGAGAAGAAACTTGTCCCTGTTGCTACCTGACATTGGCCTGAGTGCCAGCCAGCCGGCGATGCTGCTAAGAGCTGGGACTCCTAGTGTGGAACCTACAGACAGTGGCATCGCAGGACAAACCAGCAGATGGGCTCATGACAGGAATGCCCCAAAGCTGTCTGAGCTGACCCCACTTCTGGTGTGGGAAAGCTGTACTAAGGGAGTGGCCCCTGTCCAAATGCTGCCAGGGACTGGTGACCGGGGCAAGCCATGGCCAGAACACGAGACCTCTGTGCTTTGTAAAGGGGGCCTGATGTCAGGGAAGAGAGATGGTCCCTTAATGGTTTTAATTACGATTCACATCAAGCGAGATGACATTTTGATGGTTCTAATGACGGTTTCAGGCCGTCAGTACACTTTTAAGTCCTATTGTCTTGAAGCAATTTCTCAACACGTGAAGAAACCCCTACAAAACAGAGGGGCCTCCCCAGGGATTGTGACTGTTGCACAGTTGAGAGGAGGCCTGGGGACGCGTTAGCAGAGTGTCCAGGGGCCTTCGTCCCCAGCACAGTGGCAGCTCCACGGATGCTCTGTGGCATCCCAGGGAAGGAAGGAAGGGAGGTTAGGAGGGAGGCAGAGTGGGCAGCAGTTCAGGAGGGCCAAGGAAAGGGCCTCCCACCTGGGCCGGGTGTGGAATTGACACTGAGTAACACACCTGTGCAGGTGGACTCGGTGAGCAAGGCAAGGGGGAGCGGACGGGTGATGAGGAGAGCATCCCCAGGGGAAGAGGCCAAGACTGCATCCTGAGAAGGAGGTTTTCTCAGTTGCTCTTGCTGGGGTGAAGCTGACCAGACCACAGGTTCTCCCCAGAGCCAGTGACAATGCGGGTGGCTGACTTGGAGGGAGCACACGACTTGCACTCGGCGTTTTCATCTGCGCTGTCTTGTTTATTCCTCCCATCAACTCCATACGGTGTGTGCCATTACTGTCCCTGTCTTCCAGCCAAGGAAACTGAGGCACAGCCCTATTAAATGACTCCCGCCAGGTCATGCAGCTAACAGGTGACAGAGCTGGCTGTGGACCGAAGCAGGCTGCCTGCAGACCCCGAACTGCAAACCTCTTCTGATGGCTGAAAGCTAAACATACTTCCAGAACCTCCCAAGGGAAGGGAAGGGATGAACTGGGAAGATGAACAGTGCTGCCCAGGAGAGGCTTGGGGAAGGGTAGCAGAGGGGCCATAGAGCCTTGGAAGAGGGCCACTGAACTGTTCTGACTTAACACAGCACTGGGCAGGGTAAGCCGGCTGAGCCATAGCACCCTGGAAGTCTGGCCCTCAGCATCCTGCACTGTAATTGCTCAACTCCAGGTATAGGATGGGGCATGGCAGGCCTGCCAGTGAAGAGAATGGTGAGGGCTTAGGGCTCACCTCACTCATCCTTGAGGCTTGTCTCACAGAGCCTGTGCCAGCTCAGACCAGGCAAGAACTGTGTCTCCTTCCCTGCTTGTCCCATGCCCTACCCTGGTCCCTGTGAGCCCTCCAGGAGGAAGAGTGGGGTGGTGTGAGAAGAGCAGAAGCCCTCCCCCCACCCCACCCACAAAGATCTGCTCATGCAAAGTGAGTCTAGGAGCTGTCAGAGGAGCGGGGTTTTCTCTGGGGGGTGGGTGTTCCCCCTCTTAGCCCAAGCTCTGCCATACAAGAAGCAGATGTCTTGTTCTAATCTTCAAGTGGGATGATTCCTGGACACTGCCATTAGCTAGTTTTCTTAACATGAAGAGACAGCTGCTTAGTGGCTGTTTCTATGTGGCTGAACTCACTCAGTAGAGCAGCTTTCCCCCCTGGAGAACAAGAAAATGATAAGCGAGCATAAATCACACTAAAAGGAACAGGCCCTCATCATGAGTCATTAGGACACATGCCACATTGGCGAGCAGATGAAAAACCTTTGATGAAGACCAGTTGTAAAAGCACAAGCTAATGCTGAAGAAATGCATCATGGTGACTTGAAAGTGTAATGTATGCATACTCTCGCTTTCTGTCTCAAAAAAAAAATGCAATAAATGTCAAGAGTGGTCAAAAATCATCTCCCGTGCTGGACCTTGCAGGGAGAGGTTCAGGGAAGGGTGGGTTTGGAAGGATACTTCAAATCAGTGACTGCTAAGCATAGTTAGGCACGATATTTCTGGAATGGCATGAGGAATGTGAACCACAGTCCTAAACAGGTATGTCCTGCTATGTGACAGTAGCTATAGCAGAGCGTCCTTCGAGCACATATCAGAGAATGGATAAACGATCATCCAGAGACATTCCAACGAAAGGACCGTGAAGTTGCAAGTGCTAGGTTTGTCCCTTGCTACAAGCAGCAGGAGGCAGTATGCCAGGGCTAAGGCATCAGCTCTGCACCTAGGCAACCTGCTCAGTGTTGCCGTTCTACCTCTTCATAGCTGTGTGACTGTGGTGGTTAATTTAGGTGGCAACTTGACTGGGTTAAGGGACCCAAGAAAGCAGGTAAAGCTTCATGTGTGGTTGTATTCATGAGGAGGTTATTTCTGGAAGAGATCAGCATTTGAATTGGTGAGCTGAGTAAGAAAGATCCCCCCTTACCCAATGTGGGTGGTCACCATCCAGTCAGTCGAGGGCCTGGATAGAACAAAAATGCAGAGAAAAAGCAAATTCACTCACTTTCCCATCTGGATCCAGGACACTCGTTTTCCCCTGCTCTTGGTTGGACATCAGAACTCCAGGTTCTCCAGCCCTTAGACTCTGGACTCCCAGGTCCTTAGGACTTTGGCCTCAGACATAGTTACATCAGCAGCTCCCTTGGTGTTCAGGCCTTTAGACTTGGACTGTACTGTGCCACCAGCTTCCCTGGTTTTCCAGCTTGCAGACAGCATATCACGGGCCTTCTTATTCTTCATAATTTTATGAGCCAGTTCCCATAATACATCATCTCCCATCCATCCATATCATCTATCCATCATTCATCCATCTCATCTATCTATCATCCATCCAATCCATTCATCTCATCCATATATCCATCCTGTCCATCCACCCATCCCATCATCCATCCATCCTTCCAATCCATTCATCTCATCTATCCCATCCATCCAATCCATTCATCCCATCCATCCAATCTATCCATCCCGTCCAATCCATCCATCCATTCTATTCTATTCTATCCTATCCTATCCATCCATCTATCCTATCCATCCCATCCACCCATACTATCTATCCATTTATCCTATCAATCCCATCCATTCATTCATCCATCTATCCCATCTATCCATCCATCCCATTCATTCATCCATCCCATCCATCCATCCCATCTCTTCATTCCATCCATTGCATACATCCCATCCATCCATCCGTCCATCCATCCATCCATTGTATCTATCCCATCCATTCATCCCATACATTGCATCCATCCCATCCATCCATCTTTCCTGTTGGTTCTGTTTCTCTGGAGAATTTTGTCCTTGGGCAAGTTCTTTAACTTCTTTAAGCCTGCTTCCTCAACTAAATAAAGAATAATGATTGCGCTACCCACTCTCTGGACAGGTTTCTTTGATTGCAGGCAATACAAATGCACACTGCTGACTTAAGCAGAGCGGGAATGTTTAGGAAGGAACTCGAGGAAAGCACAACGAACCAGATCTCAGAAAAGTCAGGGACAAGGACACTTGGGGTTCTTGGAAAAAGAACCAATGGACATGCTCAGAAGGATCTACCAAGGACTGTCCTTGTGTCATCAGGTCATGTCCCTGACCCTTGGCTACAAGAGAATAAGCCGCTTTGATGTTAGCCGGTGAGAGAAGCAAAGTTTGTATTCCCAGAAGAAGGAACCAAGAATGTTCTGAGGATTAATTAACATCATGTGTAAAGTTCTTAGCACCATGCCTAGTACATCGTAAGGGCCGAAAAAGCAGCAGTTGTATATTAACAATTATAAATTGGAACAGCTGATAGCAGATCAATAATGTAAACTATTCCAGATAAAAAGCTAATGATGCATACACAAGAATGAGTGCAATTAAAATTAGAAATATGAAGAAGATCGTTGGACTGCATCAGTATCAGTATCCTGGTTGTGAGATTACACTGGAGGTTTGCAAAATCTTCCCCCTGGAGGACACTGGGCAAGATAGACAAGAGATTTTCTCTGTGTTAATAACCACATGTCAATCTACAATGGTCTCAACAAAGATTTCAGTTAGCAATGAAAAGCTAATGACGGCTTCAAAATCCCAGGAAGTGTTTGTCCCTATTGCGGTTCATTGTTTTAATTCCTAGCCTACAAAAAATAATCAGAAAAATATTGTTTACAAGTAAGAGTCTTAATGGATTAAAAATTATTTTTAAATGCTTGAGAGAAACTTAAGATACAATAAAAGAGGCCAGGTCAGAAGATTTCCTTCCTAAAAATGTTTATTATTGGACATATGGTAAACTTGACTACACACACACATGCACACACACATACACACTCATACACTCCCGCCCTCTCAATAGACATGTGAACAAAATGTCAGCCTGGTTTGTCCCCAGTGGTTTATCTTGGAAAGCACTGTTTGTTCTCAAATCTTATCTTTAAATGTTAGTTTATTTAAGTAAAGGTGGGTCCCAGTGAGTGTCAGCTCTGGAGGGATAGTTGTTAGGCTTATTGAGGCCTTGAGTCCCTGTTTATATATTCTGGGATTATGCTGGGGCAGAAACCTCATGCAGGGACTTTGAAGGGCCTTGCAGTCAGTATGCCCTGGCTTGCAGCTTTCTGTGGTGGTCCCGATGGGTTGGAGCCTTGCTTGGGGAAAGGGGAATCTAGCGCCGGATTTTTTCCTGCTTGTTTTTTTCCCTTTCCTTTTCTTCTAGCCAGTGTTTATCAGCAGCCTACGTACTGTGCATGAGTCCCTGTGCTAAGTAGTGGGCTCTCCCTTTAAGAAATTTGCAGTTTGATAGAGGACCATGGTGTGTGCTCCAATTATGACCATCAGGGAAGTGGGTCTGTGTGTCTCATGCATGTAACAAAATGCTAGATGAACTCAAGAAGAAAAGCGATTTCAGCCATGAATTCTAAATCAGAATTTCTGCCATTTAAATTGCATTGCAGGCAGGGGCTACATACTGGTATCAGTTTTGTTTCTTCTTTTATTTAGAATCTAGAATTTTATTTTATTTTTTATTATACTTTAAGTTCTGGGGTGCGTGCGCAGTGTGCAGGTTTGTTACATAGGTATACGCGTGCCATGATTGTTTGCTGCATCCATCACCCTGTCATCTGCATTAGGTATTTCTCCTAATGCTGTCCCTTCCCTATGCCCCCACCCCCTGCTATCTCTCCCCTACCCCTCTACCCCTGGACAAGCCCCAATATTGATGTTCCCCTCCCTGTGTCCATGTGTTCTCATTGTTCAACACCCACTTATGAGTGAGAACATGCAGTGTGTGGTTTTCTGTTTTTGTGTCAGTTTGCTGAGAATGATGGTTTCTGGCTTTATCCATGTCCCTGCAAAGGACATGACCTCATCCTTTTTTATGGCTGAATAGTATTCCATAGTATATATGTGCCACATTTTATTTATCCAGTTTGTCATTGATGGGCATTCTCTAAGGCACTTTCGCTATCTTACAAGACCTCTGCTTCCCCTCACAGATATAAATGCACTCCCCACCACCACCAACCCCCACCTAGACTTCCCTCTTTGTGGTCTAGAGGTAGTGGAGAGTAGAGTACATTGGATTCTATTGGTCGTTAGGTATGTGGCTAGATTTTAGGAGGGGAAATTGATTACAGAATAAAAAGTATCTTCCAGAGTTAATTAGAAAGGGAAGATGGGAATATTTTAGCCTAGAGGAGGCAAGGCAGGAGAAACACAAGCTGTGTGGTCTATGGCAGAGTACTTAATGTCTCTGTGCCTCAGTTTCCACCAACTGTAAAGTGGGGATAATAATTTTACTCTATAGATGGTTCTGGAAATGAAATAGGTAAATACTTGCAACAGCCAGACATGGTAGCTCACACCTGTAATCCCAGCCCTTCAGGAGGCTGAGCTGAGTGGATCACTTGAGGTCAGGGGTTACAAGACCAGCCTGACCAACATCACAAAACCCCGTCTCTACTTAAAATACAAAAATTAGCCAGTTATCTGTAGTCCCAGCTATTCAGGAGACTAAGGCAGGAGAGTCACTTGAACCCGGGAGGCGGAGGTTGCAGTGAGCGGAGACCACACCACTTCACTTCAACCTAGGTGACGGAGACTCTGTCTCAAAAAATAAATAAATAAATACCTGTGAGGCTCCTGAAGCAATGCCCAGCTTATGGTATGCATTCGATAATTGTCAAGAATAGGGAAATGTGTTTGCTTGTTGATCCTGTCAGACAGCAGAGACATCTGTTTGACCACCAAGGATGAGAACAGACAAGTGAGAAGCCAATGCAGGGCAATCACAGCTCTAAAACAAAAGGTGCATTGCCTCGAGAGGTGGCAAAGGTCTGTGTTTGAGAGGGCCCAACCATGACTTCGTGGCAGCTGTGTGTCCTGCTTGAGAGTCAGAAGCCTAAGGAGAGACAGAAATCGTTGTTTATTACGTGCCAGGCTCTGTGCTAAGTGCCCTCATGTCAGGGGCAGGGACCTCGCGAGTTTTGTTCATTTCCGAGTTCATTTGTTTTCCAAGTACCTATATACGTTCCTGGAACATGAAGTTGGCATCACCTTGGAAAGAATACATGAATTATGGCATTTAATTCTTCCTACTACCCAGTGGTGCAAAGGAGGTATGACTGCCACACTCAGTCTGCAGATGAGGACACTGACCCTAGAGAAGGAAGTTATGTCAGCAATGAGCTAATTGCTTATTGCAAATGAGTTAATTTCAGCAATGAGCTCTGCCACTGGCAGGCGTAGAGCCAGGGACTTGAACCCACATCTGACACCTTCTCCAGCAATCTGCCACCAGCACTGCTGCCTTCATGACCCACAGGTATCATTCTGATTCTACAGTCTTCGTTTTGAAGACATGGCAAAGTTCAAAGAGCATCTCGTGCCGTCATTGGCTCGTGGAACCACAGGATCACAGGAGGCAGGCTTCGTTTTTATTTCTTGACGTTTTAGTGAGTGGCTTGACAGAGAAGGAGGGGAAGTTATGGCCATTGTGTGCTGACTCTATTATCTGTTTGTTGTAACCATGCTGATTTGAGAGGTATTTTTAGAGTCACATATTCATTATTCATGGCTGACATTTTTACTGTTACCAAAAACTAGATAACAGTGAAGAATTCCTGGTTGATGCGTTAAGTCTCAAGATTGGCGCCAAGCCCTGTCTTAAATGATTCACTCTTTCCTTTGGCTGTGGAAAGCCATCGGGCCCTTATGACGCAGGGCCAGAAAGCACGGGAGTTTCTCAGCTTCCAGTCCTGAGCTGGGCACTGGGATTGCCCATACGTCACAGATGGCAGGCTCTCCCCTAAATATCTGACAATGATTATTGAATGGACGAGGGTTTCCAAGTTCCTGCTACCGCCATGATACAAGAGTGAAATTTGGTTAGCGGCTCTGCTGCCGGGAAATTTTTCTTGTTGCTGGTTTTGTTGACATTGCACTTGAGTGGAATTGGAACTATTTTGTCTCGGAAAAAGGGTGAGAAGAGTTAATATTACACACAAGCATTTTATACTGTGATATTTTCAAACTCTCCCCAAAGGCAGTAATGTTTAAATAAGCATGCATTTGATTCTCCTTCAGTTTTCTAGTAATGACCTTTACGTATCAGGAAAGTTGATTTAAGATAGATACACTAAGATTGACATGGAAAGGATTTTCTTGGAAACCACTCTCAGATATTTTACAGGATAATTGGAGCTATTTTCCAACAAGAAGTAGTTTTATACAATTTTGAAGCATTTAAATAACAAGTGACATTTCTTCTTTCCTGTAGATAAATAAAAGGAGCTGTTGGGCTGAAACTATGGGGTTTCATAGATATAGACGTAGAATCATGTTGTCCACTAACAGGGATAGTTTGACTTCCTCTCTTCATACTTGGATGCCTTTTCTTTCTTTCTCTTGCCTGATTTCCCTGTCAATACCCAGCATGGTATTTCCCTTTCAATACCATGCTGAATAGGAGTGGTGAGAGAGGGCATCCTTGTCTTGTGCCAGTTTTCAAGAGGAATGCTTCCAGCTTTTGCCCATTTGGTATAATGTTGGCTGTAGGTTTGTCATAGATGGCTCTTATTATTTTGAGGTTATGTTCCTTCAATAGCTAGTTTATTGAGAGTTTTTAACATGAGGGGGTGTTGAATTTTATCAAAAGCCTTTTTTGTATCTCTTGAAATGATCATGTGGTTTTTGTCCTTAGTTCCGTTTATGTGACAAATCACATTTATTGTTCTGCATGTGTTGAACCAACCTTGCATTCCAGAGCTGAAGCCTACTTGATGGTGCTGGATAAACTTTTTGATGTGCTGCTGGATTCTGTTTTATAGTATTTTGTTGAGGATTTTTGCATCAATGTCCATCAAGGAGAGTGGCCTGGAGTTTGCCTTTTCTGTTGTGTCTCTGCCAGGTTTTGGTGTGTAACTCACAGATGGCTGGTTTATGAATCTGTGTGTAACTCACAGATTCATAGTTATCTTGGGTTGTCTGTGGCTATTTTCCTGAAGATAAGACTATCAAATCTGGGTATTTTACAACAGGTTCAAAATAAATTGGAGAGTTAAGTAATCACTCATAACTTTACATCCATAGATCAGTCTTTTCACCCTTCTCCCAGTTTCTGAGAAAAGGGTTATCTTTTTGTCCCCAATGCCATTTGATTACCTGTGTTTTAGGTCCTATTTATTCCTGTCTTTCTCCTTCAGAATGCAAGGGTTCTGTGTCCCTCATTATCTTCTTTGTCTTTACCATTTCCTAGGCCATTCCCCATGTACTCCTTCCTTTCCACCTCTCAATGTGCTCTGATGTCTCCACCATTTAAAAAAAAAAAGTCTATCCCATTATCTTCTCTCACTGTCTGTCTAGCTATATGTCCATTCATCCATCCCCAAATTTTCTCCTTTATCCTGTAGCCAAACTGTACACCACTGTAGGCTCTGCAACCCTCTCATTTCATCCATTCATCCATACCCTCTCCTGTCACCTCTCCTCCCCATGACCTGTGCTTTTGGACATTCCAAAAAAAGGGCCACTTTCTTGCCAAATCCAATGCTTTCTTCTCAATCCACTTCCTCCTTTTCATCTGACACTGCCGTTCATGCTCCCCTTGAGAAGCCCCCTGCCCTGACTCCCATGATAACTTTTTCCTGGTGCTCCCTCCCTTTCCAATGGCAAATCCCCTTCACTGCCTTCCCTTCCTCCTTCTAAATGTAGGTGGATGCTAGGGTGCCTCGTCCTTGGCCCTGGGGTCTGGACTGTGGCCCTGGCTTCCTCTAGGACCTATCTTCCACACCCATCCATTCCAAAGGCAGTTCCTCTAGCCTTGACCTCCTGCCCATTGCCCAGCCTTTCAGGGATATCCCCCTACCTTCCAAAGCCAACCTCTCCTAATGGGAGCTCCTGGTCTCCTCCCAGCCTCTGTAGTGGGCTGCAGTTCCCAATTGTGCACATTCCCTTCTGGGGCTGATAAGACCCCCTCCTTTCATCATCTAGGTTTAGTCTAAGGTCTGTGTTCTTCAGCATCTCTGGGGGATGTGCCTTCTTCTTCCCTGCCTTGCTGCAGGTTCACCTCAGCTCCCACCTGTATTATTTGTCTCTTCAGTGACCTTTCAGTAACATCCTGCCACCAGTTTGTATTACAGAGATGAGTTCCCTTTCCAAAGCACAAACTGGAGCATGCCACTGTGATGCTCACTCTGCCGTGAGGGTTCCCTGAGGCTGGTGAGATGTCCTGGTGCCTTCAGGTAGTTCCTATGTCTCTGCGTCTGCCCCAGCCTTGCTGTTTGCATTTGTTCCTGCTTGCCAACTTCCCTCTCCTTGGTGCAAGCCCCTCCCCTCATCTCGAAGCCTAGGCTTCTCCTCTGTGAAATGACTCCCCATCTTCAAACATGGCCAGATGTTGACATCTCCATGTCTCTGCTCATCCTGTTCTTTTGTCTGGAATGCTATCATCCCCTTTGCTTGGTAAATGTCTACTCATTTGCTAATGCACAACTCCAGTATCATTTTCTCTTAAAGCTTTTCCTGTTCAATTTATAGTTGCCCCCATCCCTGTCTCCACTCAAGTAGCATTTTCCATCCTCTTTCATTTCATAAAACTTTACATCTCTCTATATCATAGCATGTGTACTTCATTAGATCTATTAATAGGCCTGCTCATACTAATGGGGGATGAGCTCCCTGAGATTTGACATTTAGTGTCTTCTTTCTGTGTCCCCAGCACCACACCTATGAATTAATAAATGTCAGTATGTACTGATTGAATTCAATTTTAAGTAATGCTTTCCCGCTGAAGGAACAGGATTGGGTCTTGTTAGTTGGCATCTCTAGTCTAAACTTCCCACCATGTCTACCATGACCCCCAACAGACAGATAGTCAGAGTTTGCTGGAAATGCCTAAGCCCATTCTGACATTTCTCATTCCTGAGCTCCCCCGTCTCGGCTGCTCTGGAGTCTGTAGCCCCTTTCTCGCCATCTGTACCTTCTCCTCCTTCTCCATGCAGGCTGTGGTTACCTTCAAATACAGCCAGTACACTGCGTGGCCACAGACCTGCGTGTGCCCTTCGGCTGGTTTTCCCTGTTTGTCTGCTCTCTCAGAATTTTGCATGAACCAGATGAAGGCAGAGGCTGGTTGTTTGCTTCCCTTGCATACAACTCATGTTGGATTCATACTTTGCCCATAGTTGTACATCAGAAACTTGATGAGTTGTTTAGATATCTTAGATTTCACTGCCAAGTATTCAAGACCATCAAACCCACAGTTTTATGGCTAAATCCATGTGCTCTAATCACAAAGTTGCCAAAACATGAGTAGGCAGTCTGGAAATGACTAGAATTTGAGAAACGGAAACCTTCTGCCCCCAGTCTGATCCAGTTGGTATGATGTGCTCCCCCAGATTTTTATAGCGATGCAAAGCTTTTCTGAACTGATTTACTCTAGAATTGTTCAAGGCATATAGAGGACAGTCACTGAGGTTAAGCTTCACATTCCCCACTGTGAGTGTCTGCGCCATCCCACAACAGTCAGGAGCCCTCCTACCTCTGAAAAATAGCCGTGGTCTAGTTCCATCATGAAAGATATCAGAAGCTGATTCCATTTGGCTGGTTCTCTAAAATGATTAGATATTTGCATATAAGCACCTACAAAGCAGAGTATTCTGTCTCATTAGTATTCTACTCAGAAAGGAGCTATCTATAAGAATACCACTTTTATCCCCACAAAAAGAAGTCAGTAAAAATGTATTCACCTTGAAAGTGAAAAACACATCCCGTAAGTGTTTTAACTTGGCCTGAATGACCTCTTCTCTCTCTCTCTCTCTCTCTCTCTCTCTCTCTCTCTCTCTCTCTCTCTTTCACACACACACACACCCCACACACACACACACACACACACACACACACACAGTTGCTCCCCACTGATCGACATGGAAGATAATGTTAGTCTCTGCCTCCTGGGGAACTGAGAGAATTAAGTAAGATGCAGAAGAAGGCTTGAGAACAGAGTAGGAGATCAATAAAGCTTGCTCTGGTTATAATTACACACTCAAAATTGATATCCATTATCATCAATTTCACTTTTATGCGGCCTAAACATCCAAGAGTCAAATGACATCTGGCAAGGGCTGGCTCTTGGCATCAGCAGCTTGGGGCAGGAACCTCAGGCTAAGAGTCCCCTGCAGTCAGGGCAGCCTCCATGCTGCCTGCTTAGCAGCTGCCTACCCGGGAACATGGTTACGCTGGCCTGCTCCCAGCAACACGATGCAGCCATCACAGCTGCTCCACGCACACAGACCAGGTGAACGTGTCTAGAGGGAAAAAAGAAAAGGATGAAGTCATTGCTAGTTCCGTATGGGTGATGGGTGGCCACCCTTTGGGCTTGTATTCACAAGTCTCTTGTGTCACAGCCTTGGCTGGATCATATCCCTTTCAGGGGACAGTTTTAATGTGGAGAATGGTGGAAGGTTTCCTTACACAGGATCATAAAAGTCCACAGCCCTTTGTGATGTCAAAACCAGACATGAGGAAGAGCCAGCAAGAGCTCTTTCTTCCCATGTCTAACTCAGAGCGAGGAGGCAGACCTGTGTCCACTTCTTTCTTCCCAGATGTGGACATCAAATCCTGAGGAGCCTGGGACCCTGGCCATGGCTTTGTTATTTGTGTCAGAAACTCAGAGCACTTCCGTGCCTATTCCAACTCAAATAAAGCGCAATTGGTCTTCATTAAAAGGGTTTGCTCAGTCCATGTCAGGGGCCTTGGGGAGGACCCACTGTGGACGGGCCCAGAGGAACCCATGCTCTGCAAAGTGCTGCCTTAGCACAATCTCACGGAAGGGAAGTAACCCTCAGACACCACCTCCATACTCCTGTCTTGGGCCAGAATTGCTTACATGTTCTTAATTTGCCCTCATTTTGCCTTGATTTTGAAAGTCTCTGGGGAATTTCATTGGAATGAGCAAGCCTGTTTAGTGTTTACTGCTGAACCATAAATATACCTCTATTCCCTGCTTGTAGAAAAGCCGGAGGAGTAAATGTCTGATTTTACAAAATAGTAAGTTAGGGGTTCCTTAAAATGTCAAGGGTGCTTTAAAGTATGTTTATTTTATTTTATTTTATTTTATTTTTTTTTGAGACGGAGTTTCGCTCTTGTTACCCAGGCTGGAGTGCAATGGCCCGATCTCGGCTCACCGCAACCTCTGCCTCCTGGGTTCAGGCAATTCTCCTGCCTCAGCCTCCCGAGTAGCTGGGATTATAGGCATGCGCCACCGGGCCCAGCTAATTTTTTGTATCTTTAGTAGAGATGGGGTTTCACCATGTTGACCAGGATGGTCTCGATCTGTTGACCTCGTGATCCACCCGCCTCGGCCTCCCAAAGTGCTGGGATTATAAAGTATGTTTTTACAACTTGACAGAGTCTGGGGAGAAAAGAGGCTTAAAACTAAAGTGTTAGGATCTGCTGCCAATTGAAAACAAATCACAAATGAAGATAAATCAGCCCTGAGCATATGATAGGGAACAATGGGAAAATATTATCAGAATTGTAAAAATTTGATTTGCATGCAGCTTTTCAGAAACATAGCTTTGCAAGCATAAATTGAAACAAGCAGACTGACTCATATAAGAGGAGGGAAAATCAGCCTAAGATTCCAAACATGTATGTCAGGAGATGATTATTAGACCTGCTTAAAGAAAAAAGCTCTGTTTCACAAAGTGTACCGACTAACACTTTCTTTGCCGTCAAGAATTCCAAATAGCATTTATAAAATGAACTACAGATGCACTAATTTATAAGATGTACCAATTGTCAAGACCCTGCAAAGTATCAATAGCACTATGAATAACACCGTTTATGAAGTATCTGCTGCTTATATTCATTCCGTGCACGTATAATCTCTAATACTTGCAGTGATGTTCTTGCAAACATAATGAGGACACTGTGCAGAGCATTCACACGGCTTGCCGCAGGCCACACAGCTATTAAGTGGCAAGCGGGGGTTCAGGCTCGGTTTTCCCTGGCCTTAAACACACCTGCTTTGTCATGGCCTCAACATGTCTTATAAACAGAAAATTGAACAGTGGCCCAATAGAGGCATCCTGCTTGTTGGGAGGAAGAGACTTAGACCCGGAGAGAAATGCTGCCAGTTTGAGCACAAGTCACAATTTCTCAGATGGAAGGAAGCAATTTACTGAATGACATATTTTTAAGAAGTCAGTTTTATTTTTCTGGTTACAATTTTTCTAACTGAGATGTCATTCATATAAAATTCACCATTTTAAAGGGTCCAATTTCAGTGGGTTCTGTTACATTCACGAGGTTGTATAGCTGTCACCATTATCTAAGTCCAAAAAGTTTCCATCCTCTCCAAAAACAACCCCCAAACCTGTTCAAGTCACTTCCTGTTCTCCGTTTGCCCATCTCTCTGAAGCTTCTGGCAAATGCCTGCCTTTCAGTCTCTACGGATTGGCCTATTTTGGACATCTCGTGTAAGTGCAGTTATTACAGTGCGTGTCCTCTTGTGTCTGGCTCCTTTCTCTTAGCCTAAGATTTTCAGGTTCCTCCACGTTGTAGCAGGAACCAGAAATCCATCGCTTTTCATAGCTGGAAGACATCCCATTGTACGGACATGCCACATTTTGTTTATCAGTTCATCTGTTACTGAGAGACATTTCAGTGGCCCTATAGGTTTTATTTCAAGGAGTTTGGCATATACCATAACAAGCAGCAGAAGGAAGGTCTCGCGCTGCAGGATCGATACCTGATGGTGCGCTGCAGCAAGAAGTGAAGCGCCCTGGGGTCTTCGTGTTGTCCCCAGAATGACATGGCATCTCCTGACTATGACTTTCCAGGCTAGTGTGCCCTTCAGGTCACTCATTCACTGAGTTCCAGCTGCTGTTTGTTCATTTCTCAAGCATGGCGTCTCCCACCGCAGGATCACATGTGTTCTGTTCTCTGCCTGGAAGTCTCTGCCTCCAGCTCCCGCCTACCTGGTAGCTCCTTCTCCGCCTTCAGGTCTCAGCCCAGATACTGAGAGAGCACAGCTGACCACCTGTCTAAAACAGGCCTGCCTAACCCTCCTTGCATTTTCTTTCTATCCCTTTAAGCTGCATCTCCTCATTTATGATTCTGTACTTATGTGTACTCGTTTTACGTAGGTCTCCTCCACTACCCTCAATGCCATTGACAGGGACCGATTCTGCTCCTTTTACTTTGTCTCTAAGGCCCAGCTGCAGCACAGCTTAGCACAGATGTGACTTCTGTCACACTCTCGGGGGCAGATGCCCCCCAGAGCATCGCCTGTGCTTCAGTGTCCAGAGCTTAATGCGTGCCGTGGAATGAAGATTTTCAAGGATGTGTCTGTTTTGGTTGCATAGCTCCTCTTCAGCTGGTAAAGAGTCCTCAGCTATGTACAACTGAGTGGGAGGCAAGGACAGTGCTCAGACAGGTCTCCACCCTCCGGCTGGCCATCACACAGTGGACAGAGTACTTCACTGCTGAGTGCTGCGTGCACCAATGGGCAGTGTAGATGCATGCTACAGCAAGCCAGGAGGGAGCCGAGTTGACTCAGGGAAGAGCAGGGCAGATGTGCTGCCTGAGCTTGGCACGGAAGGATAGAGGAGGAGGGCAGGGGGCATGGCAGTGGACACCCAGCGATTGGGTGTCGGATCCCAGCTTGGAAACCACACCAGCCAGAGCTCACCTAGCACCTACTCTATGGATACCACCTGCCCTTTTGGGTTGAGATACTGGCCTTCCTTTAGAAAGGGGCTAAATTTTGATTCCCATCAGAAAATCATGAATACATAATCAGATAGCTCTAAATGAAGTGAATGGTTTGCTTTCAACCTTGCAGGGTTTGAGAGTTTAATATTAGAATTTGTGATCAAAAAGTTGTAAACGTGTACCATATTGTAATTCCTTAGGTCCAACGGTGAAGGACTCTGTTGTAATTCTCCTTTATAAGATGATCTTTTTTTCTCTTAGAAGAAATAATGACCTACATAAATATTGTATGCTTCAATTTATGAAAGGAAAATATTACCCCATGCCCATTTATTTTAGAAAGGTAGGATTTGTTCTCCTGCGAACAAAAGCTTTGAGCTGCCCATTGGTCCAGACACCTCCAAGTACTCCAAAAAATTGAGGGTCGGAAATCGTAGAACAGATTTCATAAATGTAGTAGATGAAATTCTCAACCAAAAATTCACTGTCATGTCATATCTTATAGGATAGGCTTTATCTACACATGCCCTCTTGATATTCTGTGCTATGGTTTCAGCCAGTAGTACATTGGTTCTTATATTCATAGATAATGGAAACAATGAGGGTCTTTTTCCTATATAGTTATTTCTGTAGTTTACATATCTCACCCGTTATCTAGAAAACATTGTTCAGTTATATGTACATGTGGTATTACTTCAGTTAGTTCAGCATTAAAAGCTCATCTTTAACACTGACATTATTGCTGGAAGTGGTTCTTTCTTACCGTCTGCTAAAAATAATTGTTGACATAGTTTTTACTTCTTAATTTTGGTTTATTTCAGCTCCCAAGATGCCTCCTTAGTCAATGTGATCAAACTCATAGAACCTGAGGCCTAACTATTTTAGTCCCTGAAACTTTCTCTCTTTTATCTCATTCTCTATGAATAATTCATCTGTCTGCACAGCCTCTGAAGCAAATCCTCTTTATAAAAAAAAAAAAAAAAAAACAGGAAAAAACATAGCAGAGCAGAATAAGTGCCCGTGAAATCTCAGGTTTGCCCTCAGAAACAAACTAAGATTTTGAGGGAGTTTCTGTTTCTTGTGACTTTTTAGCTGGCAGAGAACTATGGATTTATTTTATGAGCTGTTCCCTGGAAGCAGTAATGACATTGATATTTAAGTATAATACTGTACATGTTCTTGGTCTGGGTATTACATTCTGTGTTCTTGTGTTAATTTCTAGAATAGTCTATATGTTTTTTCACTTACAACTTTAAAAACTGAATTTTATGGTGATATTTATAGTACACAACATGCAGTTATGGTATGCATATAGAGAGTAAAATGGTTACCATATGGGTTAAGAACTGAAGCTCTCAGGATTTCATTTATTTATTTATTTAATTTTGTTTCTTTGTTTGAGATGGAGTTTCACTCTTGTCTCCCAGGCTGAGTGCAATGGCATGATCTTGGCCCACTGCAATCTTTGCCATTCCTGCCTCAGCCTCCCAGTAGCTAGGATTACAGGCGTGAGGAGTGTGTCACCATGCCTGGCTAATTTTCATATTTTTAGTAGAAATGGGGTTTCACCATGTTGGCCAGGCTGGTCTTGAACTCCTGACCTCAGGTCATCTGCCCACATTGGCCTCCCAGAATGCTGGGATTACAGGCGTGAGCCAGGATTTAATTTAAAATACGATGCTAGGGAGAGTTCTGAAACACTTTATTTTACACAGTGCATACATCCCTAAAAAGGAATGAGAGTTGCATTTTTACAAATAGAATGTAAAGTATTTTACAAATAACCGTTTTAATCTTTTTTTTTTAAAGGAATGCTTTGGGTGATTATTTATGTGGGTAACTATTATCCTTGCCTTGTTTTCTTCCACACTATTGCGGGGCCGATACTTTCACCCATTCTTTCATCATTCATCCCTAATTCGGTCAACAGTGTGTCACTCCTGAGTTCAGTGCACTGCACTGGGCACGGATGAGAGCACAGGATGACACGCCCTGATCTTTATATCATCCTAGCTCGTCCCAAGCTCCCCATCATTCTAGAGCAGGAGACAGGATGTACATTACAGTTCTTTTGAATGGGGGCCCCTGAAGCTGTGCAATGCTTAACCTGGACCATGGTGTGCAATGGGCTGATTGACAGCATGTGGTTAGGAACGTTTTGATTTTTATTCAGGCTTTACCTATAACCAAATATTATTTGAAGTGGGGCAGCCAAAATAATAAGGATCAAGGCCAGTATAAAGATGAAAACCAAGTAGAAAGGAAAGGGATGGAGGAGAGCAAAAATATATTAAGATACTGTAGGTAAGAAATGTTTTGAAAGCAAAACTTTGCTGAAGTGTTTCCGGCGAAGATATCTGGGATTTGCTTCAAAATAATTCAGTGAGAGGAAGGGGGAGAGGGGACTGCCGTAGATGAAATGAGATCGGCCCTTAGTTAATGAGAGTTGAATTGGGGTGATGGGTATAGGGGAGTCCCCTCTATTTTTCTGATAATAGAATAATAGAAGTCCTCTCTATTTCTCTATTATTTGAAAATGTTCAAGTTAATTTTAAATTGCCAGGCTAGCAAACACACGAAAGATTCCCATGGAGTTCCAACAGCCAAGGCAAAGAATAAAATAAGGGGTTATGTATCTCATAGTCCAGAAAAGAGAACAGCAGTTTTGAAGAAAAGATCTGAATTAGATGAGTCATGAGGGTATTTATTTGAAGAGTGCTAGAAAACATGTTAATTAATGCAGAAGCATCTGGGGAAATGGGGCAAAGGGTTGCAGGCGAGGCTGGCCCAGGCGGAGAGGAATGCCTTATCACTGACGTTGTTTAGAATGGGCAATGCATGGTGATAATCAAAAGCAGGTGGCCTCCGGTCAGCTCTGTGTTGTTTTAGATTCTCTACAGGCAATGCCACACTGCCTGCCCATGCCCAGGGTGGACGGCTCCTGTTACCCACTTCTTCCCGGAGGCGGCCCTGCACCTTGGCTGTGGTGCTGCCCACAGAGGTTTCTCCATCCTTGGAGATCTGGTAGTTCCTTTGTTGGCTTCTTCTTGCAGGTGCTTTTTCCTGTGAGTGCTCCTGCCTGCAGGTGCTCCTTCCTGAGGGTGCTCCTTCCTGTGGGTGCTCCTTCCTGTGAGTGCTCCTTCCTGTGAGTGCTCCTTCCTGTGAGTGCTCCTTCCTGTCAGTGCTCCTTCCTGAGGGTATTCCTTCCTGCAGGTGCTCCTTCCTGCAGGTGCTCCTTCCTGTGAGTGCTCCTTCCTGTGAGTGCTTCTTCAGCTCCCCCCCACCCATGGGCCTTGCTCTCTTTCCTTTCCACACTCCCACAGGGTATCCACATCTGTGTCCCAGGCTCTGATTTATCTGGAGTTCCAGATCAGTCTGGCAATTTCCAGAAACCAGGCCATACTGAACTGTCCCACAGGCATCTGAGACTCAGCAAATTTCAGCCTGAGCTCACAGGTTTACTCTCCTGCTCCCCACTTCTCCCAGGGGCTTCCCCATCAAAGGCCCTGGTATCTCCATCTGACCAGTGGCCCCAGCCAGACACCCTAAAGATGCAGGGTCTGCCCCAGCCATCCCCCAGGGCAGCAGGCCAGTTGATGCCACTTGGGCCCAGCTCTGGGTTAACCTTAGATAACCTTCCTTTTTTTGTCTCCACGGTCACTCACTGGACTGAGCTCCAGCATCCCCTGGCTTCTTTGCTCTGGAGTGAGGACATTCCCTTCTGACTTGCAAATGTGTTCTTCCTCCTTCCCGGCTGGTGACCTGTCCCTTTCAGGTTGGAACCCAAAGCCCTGGCACAGCCTCAGTGCCCGCCCGAGATGCCCTCTCCAGCCCAGGTCTGCCTTTCTGTCGGCCAGGCCCTGGGTTGCCCTCGCCTTGGCTCCCCCAGCCCCTTGGTGTGGCCAGGTCCTGTGCAGCTCACCGTACAGTCACCCCCTCCTCTGTGTGTTCCCCTGACCCAGATCCCTGTGTCCCCCACACCCGCCCTCTTGCTTACCCAGCCAGTTGCCAGGTCCTGTGATTTGACCCTTTTGTTCCTGACGCCGCCACTCTTGCAGAACATGGCCATTATGTTTCATAGAAACTGACGGTTTGTAAGCAGATTTATAGACTATGGAGCCCTTTCTTCCCTTGAAATCTGGAGCAGAAAGTGGGAGGAGACCAGAAAGGGACAAGGAGTCTGGGGAAGGAGACACGCCTCCTGGTGGCATCTGCTGAGCATGGCTGGGCTAGATGGTGTGCTGCTGCTGTCTTTCCAACAGCCCCGGGAGATAGCTAGAGCCCGCCTCACAGATGCAGACATACTCCTTCAGCAAGTTCAAGTCCCTTGAGGAAGGCCAGAAGGCCAGTGAGGGCAGAGCCAGGACTCACACCTCAAGGGCCCAACTCGGAGCCCAGTAGTTCATGCTCCCCTCTTCCTGTCATTCTCCAGATGATGTGTCCTCTCTGGCCCTGGAGTGGCCGCGCTGGTGCTCTGTTGTGCTGCTGCCTCCAGGCAACAGAGCCTCCTGTGACACACCCAGGCCTGAGGTTCATCCTGTAGCTAAGCCCACTCTCCCTCAAGGCAGTGGTCACCATCAGGCCAGGCCCCTCCCTGGTGGGGGGACAGCTTCCTGATGGTCACCTGAGGCAGATGCCACAGAACAAGAGGTGCCTGGGCTCCCAGGGTGGCCCCAACCTGCAGTAGCCTGGCCTGACTCAGTGACCTGTGAGGAACCTGGCCTTGTGTGCAATGTGGAGATGACCCCTTCCACCCCTCTTCCAGCTCCCCCGACTCTTCCACCTCCTCCCCTGTCCGTCCAGTCCTAGTCCCAGGAGGCCTGCCTTGATTCCCGACCTGCAGCGTCAGTCCCAGGAGGCCTGCCTTGGTTCCTACCTGCAGCATGATGCCTGGTTCATGCCACATTATGATTTGTAGGTCTCTCCATGTGCTCCTTCGACCCTGAGATGGGGGACTGCTTGGCACCTCAGCCATCCCTGGTACCAGGCGGGCTTTCCTTGGTTATTGCCTGGTGTGAGCGTTGGCCTTAGCCATCCTCCTCCTTTCGGAGTTATTCCTGTTTTCCGGATCACTGGCCCAGCACTATTCTTGCCTCTCCACCTCCTCACACAGATAGATGGAGGGAAATACAAACCTGCACTTCAAAGGCTGAGCATCCAGATAGGCCGGCACCGTCGGGATGAGCGTGTTTCTGTTTCTCCCCAGGCAAGTCCTCAGTTCGATGCTGCCTCGTATCCCTCTGTGTCCTCCACTGTGCCCAGCTCATTACTGGGCAGGGCAGGCACATGGGAAGTAACGAAGGAGTCATCTTGTTGAACGAGAAATGTTGTTACTGATCTGTTTTCTAAGCCAGTGTTTGGATATCAGATGCAGCGTTAATCTGCATTTGTATATTTGAGGTTTGGCAACAGGAATCTAACTGGCTTTCAAACAAAAAGCACTGAGCTGCTTTATGTCTGCTTAAAGAATACTTGCGAGTTTTTATTAACATATGCAATTTTAATTGTGATTACTATTATGAATTTTCTTATTACAAATGCAGCCCACGATGATCACATAAAAAATAAGCATACATAAACCAAGAGGAATAAAAGAGAGATGAGGCAGAATCTCACCCCGCTCTGCGACGCTTCCTTCCCATCTCTTTTCTTTGACTTGCTTGAACTTCTGCCTGGTGGTTTTCTTTATATAGGAATGGTATGCCTGTCCATGAGCCAGAGAATTTCTGTACTCAGCCTACTATGTGTTATCAGCTTTTTCATTACTTTCCTTGGGAGGCGTAGATGCAGCCAGCTTATGCTCTTTCCTGTAAAATAGTTGCGTGTTTATTTTCCCATCATACACACGCAAAGATACCAATGATATATTTCCCCTTCCTTAATCTCTTCTCTTTTCCTTTATAGATCCTTAGGGGATACAGAGTTATGTATACGAAGGATCGTAAAACACCAAGTGCAATGTAAACACAGTTGCCACTTACTTGTTTATCTGTCAGTGTAAATCCCAGACCGCTTCTACAGTAAGAGAAGCACATTTCCAATTCAGGTGGGACTCACCTTAAAATGTCCAAGTGGAGGGAGTCCCCTAGTTAGAAACATTTGGTTCTATTTCCTCCTATTGATTAGAACGTTTGGTTCACAAGTGTTCGATAATTGCAGAGCACACCCACGAGATGGTGGAGGCTTTTGGAGACCCAGGCTCCATCTGCCTTCTGTCTCCTGCACGGCATGTCTGTCTCCAGCCTCTCCCTCCTTCCTAGCTCCCATGCACTCCACGACATACGATCCTTAACACTGTGCTCCCTTTCCCCAGCTGCCTACCCAAAGCTTGTGGGCCCTGCGGTGCGTCTCTACCTTTCTCTTTCTCCACTCCTCGTGCCTGCTGGTCCTTTTAGTCTTTGTTTTTTGTGGGTTTCTTTTGACAGAGTTTTGCTCTTGTTGCCCAGGCTGGAGTGCAATGGCACAATCTCAGCTCACTGCAACCTCTGCCTCCAAGGTTCAAGCAATTCTCCTACCTCAGCCTCCTAAATAGCTGGGATTACAGGAGCCCACAATGACCCAGCTAATTTTGTGTTTTTAGTAGTGACCGGGTTTCTCCATGTTGGTTTGACTGGTCTCGAACTCCTGACCTCAGGTGATCCACCCGCCTCGGCCTCCCAAAGTGCTGGGATTACAGGTGTGAGCCCCTGCACCTGGCCAGTGCCCGCTGGTTCTTATCCCTCTCACTGCTACTTGTGCTCCCTCCTCCCCAGCAGGGCCTTGTCTGGAGCTGACTTGATGTGGACTCCACTGTATGCGGCATGCACCCTCAGCTTCTCCTTCTTTCACACTCTCCTCCCCTGGTTCTGCGACAAGTCTCCTCTAGCATCCTCTGTGTCACTCCTCGGGGTCCTCTCCTGCCTCTTCGGAACTGCGTCTCCTCCACTTGGGTCTGAAATGCTGGCACTCTCTGGATTCTGCCCTTGGTTATTCTTCTCCTGCACACCCTGGGCCGTGGGGACACACCCGTGAACTCCCACCTCTTCACTAATGAAGTCCAAGTACACTCTCCTGCCTACACCTGTCCCCAGAGCCCAGGCCCCTTGAATTGACTGTGGCAGGGGACACTTTCTGCCTGGATGTCTTCAATGTGAACTTCAAATGTAGCAGGAACATATTGAGATGCCACATCTTTCCCCCACACTCTCCCGACTGCCCCCATCCTTCCCTCCTCTGCCTCCATCCGTGACCCCACTCGCCCACTCACTGCTCTTTCCTCTGCCTCCATCCGTGACCCCACTCGCCCACTCACTGCTCTTTCCTCTGCCTCCATCCGTGACCCCACTCGCCCACTCACTCCTCTTTCCTCTGCCTCCA
>CM052660.1:6737194-6872194 GCA_028533165.1 Leontopithecus rosalia
CTCCATCCGCGACCCCACTCGCCCACTCACTCCTCTTTCCTCTGCCTCCATCCGCGACCCCACTCGCCCACTCACTGCTCTTTCCTCTGCCTCCATCCGTGACCCCACTCGCCCACTCACTGCTCTTTCCTCTGCCTCCATCCGTGACCCCACTCGCCCACTCACTGCTCTTTGCTCCCATCTTGTGGAATTTATATCCTAAGTGATTTTAATATTCCTTCTCTTCCTCCCTAGTCCTACATTGTTTGTCTGGCCCCAGGCCTCATCGTGTTGCCCTGGGCTGCAGTAATAGCCACCTAACTATAAAATAGGCCATTGTCACGAGTCACTCGTTTTGCTGCACACGTGCCAGTTTAGGACGTATTTATTGGACTATAAGAGACAAAGAGTGATGAAAGGTTGATATCTGAGATGCTGGCCTTAGGAGTTGAAGGGACAGTGCAGCTGTTAGCTGAGGAGGAGGACACAGAGACAGCAGATTGCTTGGCTCCATTTGGGGTTTTTTGGTGGTGCTGGTGAATGTATCATTTTCCTATTGCTGCTCTAAAAAAACTGCTACAAACTGGATGGCTTCAAACATCAACTTACTTACATCAACTTACATGCTATTCTGGAGGTCAGAAGTCCAAAATCAGTCTCACTAGGATACGAGCAAGGTGTCCGTGGGGCTGTGTTCCTTCTGGAGGCTCTGGGAGAAATCCCATTTATTTGACTTTTCTAGCTTCTAGAGGTTGTCAGCATACCCTGGTTCTTGACCTCATCCTCCGTTTTCAAAGCCAGCAATGTGGCATCTTCTAATTTCTCTTTCTGACTCTGACCCATCTGCCTGTCTCTCTTATAAGGACCTCTGTGGTTACGTTGGGTCTACCCAGATAATCTTCTTCACCTCCAGCTCCTTCATGTAATCACATCAGCAGAGTCCTTTTGCTAAATGAAGTGATGGATTCACAGATTCCAGAAATTAGGATGTGTACGTCTTTGGGGAGGCCGGCATTCAGCCCGTCACAGGAAACAATGGGGTGAGGGACACTCATCTCCAAAGTTGCTTTCAGTCATATGAAGTTTGCAGTGTCTGTTGGACATTCAGGTAGAGATGTCAGCAAGGCAATTAGTTATTCTAGAATTCAGGGCTGAGAAAGAACAGCTGGGGATCAAAAGAATCTACACTGAGACTAGACTGAGTCACCTAAAGAGAGAAGACATGGAAGACAAGTGGGTCCTCGACCAATCCCGTTCATCCTTTTGTGCCTCCTCCACAGCCCAGCACGCTGAGGTTGGGAAGAGGAGGAGGTGCCAACAGACAGCAGCTGCCCCGAGGCAGGAAGGAGCTCAGGACCTAACGCATTGCCAGGAGGAGAGAGTAGTGGGCTGGACTTGTACTACTGTGGGGAGAATAAGATCAGGAAAAGAACCTGTCTTTCCATTTGAGCAGAGTGGGTAATGGGTGACCTTGGTGGCAGACCTGTTGGGAGACACAGGAGTCCCGCAGCAGGGCCAGGAGAGGATGGAAGGTAAGGAAGGCAGCACGTCACGACCAGTCACAGGAGGGAAGTGGCTATGGACGACGCAGTAGCTACAATTACGGACAGTGGCAGTTTCACTGAAAAGATAGCTATCGTGAAGACATTTGTGTGGTGTAAGGGACCCAGTAGCTTGGACTGTTTTTTTTTCCTACTAATCTATTTCTGTTGCGTTATTTCCTCCCTCCTAAGATTTCAAAGTTCGAAGACATCAGTATAATAAAAACCCTGGGGAAAGGAAGACAAATGTTCCAACACAGAGAGGGAAAAACAGACTGAAGAAGTCTCTCGCAAACCTTAATCTTAGTGGACTGTACAGTTCTGGCAAACCTCAGACTCTAGTAGACTGAAGAAGTCTCTCGCAAACCTTAATCTCTGGACTGTACCATTCTGGCAAACCTCAGACTCTAGTAGATTGAAGAAATTATTTTTTAAACTAAAGCTATTAAAGTGCAAGGATATATATATTGACAGTATATGGCAAGCAAAAGTCAACAGGGGCCTCAGAAAGTGCTTCCGTTTACACAATAATACAATGAAGAAGTCCCTTTAAGTTGATGTCTTACGTTCTTAATATGTTTTTGCGTTGTTGAAATTTAACTTATAACCTTCTAAAGTATAAGCTTTTATAATTTACATAGGACACAATCCCCTTAGATTTAATGTATGTCCTTGCTTAACATAAAGGTAGAGGGAAAAAAACTCTAAGGGATAAGATTGCAATAGTTAATTAAACATTTTTAACTTACAGATATTAAAATATCCAAATCAAGGGCAAACAGCAAGCAATCTACTGGAAAAAATGTTGGCAGCATAAATATAGTGAACATAGCGATGAGCTTTTACAAATCAGGAAGCAAAAGACGCTCCCACTGAGTTTAAAAAGGGCTCAGGACAGTCAGGAAGAAGGTATAGACAGCTGACGAATACATGAGAAAGCATTCCAGTTGATTCACTTAAACGCCAATTCAAATGAGGTCGTATTTCTCGTCTGTCAGATTGGCAAAGATTTTAAAACCTACAATTCAGGATTGATGGGGTTTCAGGAAAGTGGGTGGATTCTTACAGTTTGGAAGAGTGGACATGTATACACCCTTTGGTGGAGCAGTTTAGAAATGAATATTAAGAATATTAAACATACAGCATTCAACTCAGCAGCTTCACATCACAGATTTATCCTCAGGAAAGTGTAATGTATCCCAAGGCATACACAAAAGTATATTTGTTGTAGTGCAGTCCTGATAGGCATTGAAGATGTTTTATTATAGGCTAAGTGCCAAGAGCAGTGTTAGGTGCAGGGAATATAAGCGTGAGGGGTGGGTAGAAACAGATCCAGTCCCTGACCCCCACTATGAATGTACCCTGCATCTGAGGTACAGATAAATACCTTGGCCATATGAGCCCAATGCCATGAGTGCCTTGGAGGCTGAAAGATCACACAGAGAAGGAACCTGCCCTGGGCTTGGTAAGACAGGAAAGGGGGCAGGACCATGAGAAGGCTTCCTGGAGAAAGTAGTAGCTCAGCCAAAATGAAAGGATCAGTAAGAATTGGCCACATATAAAGGACAGACAAGAATTGGCCAGGCCAAGGATACGGACTGACGCATTGTGGGGAAACAGTTCACAACCCAGAAGGCACCTCCATGGGGTACCGGAGTGGGCAGCAGCGAGGTCACGAGGGCCTTGAGAGTCTTCAGCAGAAAGCGCAGAAGCCTGACGTCAATAAGAGATTAACAGTCATGCCTCAGAGCATTTACTGGAATAGGGGGCCAAGCTTCACCTTACCCCCAGGCATGAACAGAGCAAGAGGAGGGTCCCAAAGGAAAAGTGAGGTTTGCAACTGGAGGAAGGAGACAGGCTGAGTGGAAGGTTGGGAAGGAAGCAGGAGAGAGAAAGAGGATAGGGCAGGGTGGGGCCAGGATGGGGGAAGGGGAATGGAGGTGGAGAGGGGAAAGGAACGAGGAGAGAATGCACATGTAGAGGGAAAGAATGGAAGGAAATAGATGTATTCAACGCTAATTAATATTTTCTAGGGGGCTTTATTGGGGACTTGAAAATTCTTTATAATTTTCTCTAGTTAATATGTATAACTTTTTAAATTCCAAAAACAATTTTAAAAGACTGACAGTTATGCAGCCATTCAAATGAATTGAAGTTTTCAAATACATCAAACATAATTTATCCTGGGAATTATGGCTATGGGGTAGCCGTAAAAATCTGGGCTATGCCCAGACAAACCCAGAATTGAGGCTGAGAAGTCAGAGGAATCGAACAAGATTGGAATTTGGTTCCTACAGGCTTTCTCTCACAAGGTGAATTAAGAGCCTTCAGGCCAATGAAGAATTCCTCTCCCTGCACCGGAAGCCCCTGCGCGCCTCCTGGGGAAAGGGAGGCTCTGAGAGCATCTCTGCATGTGTGTTCACTTGAGCAAGGAAATCTCCAGGCTCCCATGTTTCCATTTGTGTGGTCATCTCAGGTTTTCTTTTTTGTTTTGTTTTGTTTTGTTCTTTTCCTGGCAAACAGGGGAACCACAAAAAGGTATTGGATTTTCTTTCTTTCCATACCAATTGATTTTATGTTGTCTGACAACCCTCTGTATCATTGCCAGTAAGATTTTTTTTTTACCTTAAAAGTAATCTATAAAATCTTACTCCGTGTAATCACTGGATTTACATTTGGTTTGCTTTATACTTGCAAAGAAAACAGCCACTTTCATTTAAAGAAAAGAGGAAGTTTGAACATAGCAGAAGATTCAGCTACATGGCTGGGAGGTCTGGCCCACGTCTACTGTAGATCATGGTTTGGGGGCCAGAAAGATGAATTTAAAGTCCACGCCTTCCTCCTGATAATCAGAACTTAAAAGCTCCAGGAGGAAAGACAAATCTGTGCAACAAAGTGTTTCATTTAGTAGGAAATTGTCCTACATTTCCAGAGTGTAAAAATACCCTACTAGAAACATGATTTCTAATTATCGGGTTTCATTCTAGTATGAAACAGACTTATGAGTAGGATGTTTTCTATTTAAGTATTTCAAAAAACCTATGTTTAAAAAGACGACTAAACCTTCTTAGGGTTTTATACAAATTAAATCCTTCTATCTGAGCCCAGCATTGCACATTTGAAGTCACTTTTTGAAAATCTGTTTCACTTCGGTTCCTTCAGCAGCCAGTTCTTGGTCTTGTATGAAATGATCTCTTGGAATCATGCATTTAATAGAAGTTGAATGGGGGAAAATATATCTTAGGCTACACTTTATGGATCAAAGACTCTTACACCCCAAGTGTTAAGCCTTTGTTAATCCCAATTATTTGTTGGCATATTGGGGGCACTCTTAAGATTTTGCGAACTTTCAGAAAATGTTGATTTGCTTTTGTCAATGGGACTTGATTTTCATTCCTGAACCCAGGCAGTGTTGGGGGGAGCAGGCTTCCCCATCAGGTGTCCTCGCAGCTTTCAGGTCAGGACTGGCAGTGCCTGCGGCCATCCTTGGCCCCTTCTCCCTCCCCTGGCTTCTGCAAACTCATCTCCACCCAGACGGACCCTGACTCAGGGGAATCGTCGCTGGAAGGTCTCCACCGTCTCCTCCCTCGGGGCTCCAGGCTATGAATGGTATGAAGGGCGAGGCTGAGGGGGAATTGCCAGCCCACCACCACTCCTGACTCAGCTCCCTCCTCACGGTCCTCTCCACTCCTCTCTCTCCACCACACCAAAGCATTGCCACTTTTTTCTGCCTCTGTTTTCATTTCCTAGTGAGGTTGTCAGAGGATTGTTCAGTGGGGTCCCTGGGAAGGAAAAAAGGGGAAAGAGAAAGACGATGGGATACTCTCTCCAAAGCAGTCACCTTTTGCTGAGTGAGACATGGTACCATTCTGAGCACCATCTTCTTATCTGAGCCAGGGGCTTCTCAAACATGAGCATGCCTGCAAATCACTGGGGGTAATGCTGGCATGCAGATTCTGAATCGGTGGGTCTGGTAGGGCCTGAGAGTTTGGGTTTCTAACAAGCTCTGGTGACATACATGCTGCTGGCCCATGCTGTCAGGAAAAGGGTGCTTCACCTGAAAGCCAATGACATAATCTATGTAGGGGGCTTAACAAAGGGCCTGGCAGAGAGTAAGTGCTTAATAATGTGCCCGAAGATGATGCTAAAGAGATAGTGGTAATGGTGGCAAGAGGGAAGATGATGGTGCTAGTGACAGCGGTGGGGTGGTTATGATGACCGGTGATAATAGTGACGATGGTGGCGATGATAGTGATGGTGATGTAATCATGGTGATAGTGGTGGGCATGATGGCGATGGTGGTGGTGCGATGATGGTGATGATGATGATAATGGTGATGGTAGTGACAATGGTGATCATGATGGTGACGGTGATGGTGAAGATGGTGATGATGATGATGGTGATGGTGATGATGATGATGGTGATGGTGGTGACCATGGTGATCATGATGGTGATGGTGATGATGAAGATGGGGATGATGATGATGGTGATGGTGATGATGATGATGGTGATGGTAGCGCCATGGTGATGATGATAGTGATGGTGAAGATGATGGTGCTGGTGATGATGATGATGGTGATGGTAGCACCATGGTGATAATGATGGTGATGGTGATGGTGATGATGATGATGGTGATGGTGATGATGATGATGGTGATGCTGATGGTGATGATGATGATGGTGATGGTAGTGACAATGGTGATCATGATGGTGATGGTGATGATGATGATGGTGATGGTGATGATGATGGTGGTGGTGTGATGATGGTGATGGTGGTGATGATGATAGTGTTGGTGGTGATGGGGCCAGAATTGATGGTAGTGATGGTGGTAATGCTGGTGGTAGCAGGAAACACTTACCTTCATAGAAATGTTACTGTTGAATCTGCTGTAGGATAAGCAGTTATTTTTAGAGAACAGAGAGCAAATCAGGAATTGGTTCACGGGGCCAGTCAGTATACGATACGTTCACATTTCCACCCAGAAATGGAGTGCAGTTTGCACACCAGCCTTGGTTCTTCAGGGCATAGGCTCTGAGGCCATACCTGAGTCAGTCTTCACTATCCTGTGCCCTGGAACCTGGTAAAATACCTGGCACATAGTAATACCTCAATAAATGTTGGCTTCTGTCCTCAATTACTGAACATTGACTACGAGCCAAGCTCTCTACAAGCGCTCTTCTCATTTAGCCTTCACAACTAATTTTAATGAAAGGTATAATTATTAACCATAATTTGCAGGTATAAAAAACTTAAGTCTTGCCCAAAGCACTCAGCTGACCGGGGGCTGAGCCAGAATTCAAGCTCAGGCCCAATCCCAGTCCTCTTGTGATGACATAGGATTCTGGAATGTGTGTCAGCCATGCTCATGTTGCCTTCACACCCCTTGCCAATGCAGGATGGCACATGCATCCCTCCACACAGAAGCTCCTTACCAGGAGAGGCATGTGTCCACTGGCCATGCCCACACCCCCCCCCCCGATTCTCCTCTTATTCCTGCTCCTGAACTCATGCATTCTTACTACATAGTTCTGATTCTCTCCTGGAGAGATCTGCTCAGGCTGACATCCAGTGGCTGGAAGAACAGCACCCCCCACCCACCCTCCCTCCCCGGGGATGATGCAGGGCTCCTGGTGACATTGCTGGGCCATCATCTGTAACCCATCTGTACCATGTGCTCACAGCACCATCCTGGCTTGCACGGGAGGCCTGTGCCAGGCATCTTAGGGCTGCAGCTGTTCCCCCATGAGATGCCCATCCCTGCTGCCCTTTGAGGATACTCAAGGTGAACCCCAGATGCCCATTTCACGTTTGGTAAACTTCGCTCCACACTCCCATTCCTGTTAAAGCTGCGAAAGGCTTCGACTTCATTCCATTTGGAAGGGAGGCTGGAGTTACCACGCTCTGGGCTCTGATATCCTGTCGTAACGTTATTGTAAGGGTTGTGTTGTGGCTCCAGGAATTCCCAGTTGCAGTTCCAGGAAGGTCAGAGAGGAGCAATGTTCCCAGCCACATTTCTGTGAGCTGTGGTTTAGACTGAAGTCTTTTGCTTATTTTGGTGATAGAAGCTGAACGTGGTTTGTGCTGAAGTTCCAGCTGCTTGTCGGAGGCTGACCAAGCCAGCCTGCTTTGTGAAGGGGAACCCGGGCCCCTCTTGCCCTCATTTTGCAACCTGAACACATGCTCACTTTCCAATCCCACGTGTTAAACATGAACACATGCACATTTCCGCCCAGTTATGCAGTCTGGCTTGTGGCTAAAACGTAAAAGACAGCTTTTCCAAATCGTCAGGCAGGATCACGCAGGCGTCACGGAAGTTCTGGCTCTGCCCCCACACTAATTGCTGTGCAATCCCTCACAGGTTTCTTTACTTCTCTGGGCATGTTTCCTCACCTGCAAAATGAGAATGCTTAACTAGGAAACTTTGCAGAGCGCATTCAGCTTTCAAATTCTGACTCCCCGGGTGTGTGACATATTTTTAAATAACTTCTTTCTCATGATTTCCCTTTTACCTTTTTGCTTTGAATCTTGAGACACAATGGAAAACATATACATGGTGCTTTAGCAAATGCAACCAGTTCCTGGCCACCCTTTCCTGGGGTCAGGCAAATGGGTATGTGATACAAATGGTCAGGAATGTTTTTCATCCCTGAAGAAGGCTTCTCACCCCTCTGCCACCAGGACAGCCTCTTCTGAAAGCAGTCAAAACAGTGGGATGAGGGAATCCCTGCCCTCTTCTAGGGGTGCTGTCTTTCTGAAGAGCTGCTTCTCACTCCCAAACCGGACTCAAAGGTGGCAGGAGCGGTATCTGTGACTGACAGCAAAAGCCTCCTGTAGAGGAGGAGGGTGGCAGGGCTGGCTTGGCTCTGATGCTTCCCTGATGTCCGCCTTTCCCGAGTAATTGCTCCCTCGCTTCCTGCTGCCACACCTGCCTGCCACAGATCCCCATGAAGCAGCTGGCTGGGCTGCAGAGTGCCTCCAGACACAGCCCTCCCCTGTGTTCCTTCTTGCTCACTTCTGGGTGGCAACAGAAAGATGTTTGACCTGACATCCTGACAATGGCTCTGTGGCAATCAATCCAGGGCCAAGGTAAGCCAGGGAAGGCAGGAAGCAGAGGGGCTCTGGAGGTGCTGTGTTGTGATCCAGGTGAAGCCACGGGCTAAAGACTGCAGTATTGTGGGAAGATACCGTGGAACCTTCCTTCAGGACAAGGGCCAGGCACCCTCCCCACCACCACCCAGGCTTCTCCCTGTCAGTCCATCCCCTAGAGCCTTCCAAGGGCCAGAAGAGCCTCATCCATCCTTCCTGTGCCTGTTCCTTCCTCTCCTGCCTGGGGGACCCACTTCTCCAGAAAGGCCCTGGGGAAGAGCCAGCAGCTGCAGGCTCCCAGCTCCAGATAGGGCCCTGTGGAAGGAGCTGCCCAGAGTGGGAGGTGTGTCCAGGAGGAGCCTTCTTTTTCCTGGGGCTCGCCCGCCAGCATGGCCCAGCCTGCAGCCTGTAGGACCTAAGAATGGAGGAGCTGCCATGGGGTGGTTCTAACCCTGGAGACAGAGGACAGGAGGAGGGGCCCAAGTCAGGTCTTCTCTTTGGGCTCCCCTGAGAGCAGTTGGCGCCGTATCAGACCAGACACACCTGGAAACTGCCCTTCCCCCATCTCTCCCAGCCCCTCTCCAGGAGTTCAGATGTCAAGCACCACTGTCTTGGCTGGCGGGGGCCACGAGTTCCACTCTGAGAGGACCGTGCTAGGTTCAAATCCAAGTCCCAGCTTTTCTGGGTGTACTGTCCTGGTCAGTCACCCAGCGTCTCTAAGGTCACAGCTTCCTCATCTGTAAGTCTGGGCACCAACCTCCAGGGATGTGGGAGGGCTCTAGCTGGTGCAGCACCAGGATGGGGATCTCAGCATTGGCCTCACCTGAAGTACAGGGCCGGGCACCAGAGTAGCCACGTCCAGCGCACAGCTTTCCCCTCCCTCCAGTGACTGCTGTGTTACTGCTGAGGCTCAGTAATTGTGACCAAAGGCCGTGGGGAATTTCCTTTCATGCCACAGAGCCTCAGCCCTGTGTGTGTCTGTCCCCGGGACTGGCATCAATCCGGCTCTTACACCATGAAGTGGTGAGGAAGGTCCACGCAGTCTGCTTCTCTTATACTATAGAGGCACATGCTGGGAGGCGCTGCTGAGGACGTTCTCCCAACATTGCTTGCTTATAATTCCTTCTCAAATTTGAGTTGTGGCCTTTTAAAAATTTTATAGAGATACCTACTAGGCTCTCAGCTCATGCATTCGAGGGCATTTTAAATGGAAAGTTGTTCTTCATTTCGTGGCATGTGTTCTGTCTGGCAAAGGCAGACAGCAGAACAGTTTCCTGGGAGAAATCCACCGTCTGCAATGAGTGTTCATCTTCTTGGTGCTTAGAACCTCAGCTGGTTTGAGAGAGCAGAAGAATGTGACAGGCAGAAGCTGAAATGTGAGAAATACTTCTTTGAAATCAAATTTGAATCTGTGTCAGAGCGTTATACTTTAGACTTAACTAAGGAAGCAAAAACAACTAGATCAAATTGCACGAGTTTATTTAGAATTGTGCTTATTATAAGCAAAAGACTTCCCCCAAATTGTATCCTAAGCAGAAGGACTTGTGAAAACTTAGAGACTATAAATTGATAGGAAAAATGACAGGCAAAATGAAGACTGTTTTTTGTGTTTGAATAAAGCATGTTCAGTAGATTTGGCCGAGCTGTGCTTTCTAAATCTCCAGGGAGCCCAGAAACAATTAGTAAGTATGATGAATCAGCTGACATAGGCTTTTTTCCCTTGGCCCTGGGTGAAACGATGGAAAATTTTCTACTGTGAGTCTAATTTCCCAAGAAATTGGAGTATCCATTGAATAAAGGCTGAGGTCTCTAAGGAGAGTCAGAAAGCAGCTTGGGATGAGAGAGCACATGGAGACAGGAAGACTAGATGTTTTTTATCTATTGACTCTGAACCTAGGAAAGTGTGAAATTGCAGATTCTCAGCAACCTCTGATATCGCCACCCATTACTGAAGATTGAAGTCACTACCATGATGCCTGTCTTCTTTACGGTCAGAAAATAACCCAGAAATGCAGGATGAGATTCCCAAATGGAAGCGTTAGGCAACTGTCTAGGTCAGCATGCCCAGCAGAGCCATCAAAGGACCCCAGTGAGTCTGTCGTGTACCAGCTACCATGCTCAGTTCTGGGGCCACCAGGAAGCCAGAAATGCCACGTTGCAAGAAGAGGCGAAATCTGGTATGCCCGGCACTCACTGGGAGTCAGAGACTGGGCTGGGCCCTTCCTCCAGCCACCCGGTGAGATAAGCACGAGCACATGTCCCTGTTTTTGAGATGAGGAAACTGACTCACAGAGAGGCTAACAGATTTTCGCAGAGAAACACAGTGAGGAATGGGGCCATGCTTTATGAACCTGCCGATTCAATTTCATGTGAGACCTCAAAGGCAAATTGCCCTGAATGAGGTGTTTTTTTTAATAGAAATAGTGCTGGGCGCATAGATGTTCAAACCCAGTGTCCTCTCTGCAAATAAAAGCTTTATGTAGAAGCCCAGACTGTGCCATCAGTAATCCTAGATGCTAGCCACCTAGGAACGGTCCCTATAATTGAGTACCCTCCAGCTACTTTAGAGAGGAATGGTGCCCGCAGCTTTGTGAAATGCCTGTGTTTGCATGTGACGTGTAGGCAGTGTCATAGTTCAAAGTGGGCCGAACTCAGCTGCTGAGGACCTCAGGAGACGGCCATCTGGAGAGGGGGACTTCTGATGGACAGCTAGTGGCCCAGAACAAGATGGCCTCTTGTGACCTAACCTGGCATCCTGGTTCAGTTCAGTGGTTCAGAGGGAAGCACTGTCCTCAAGAAGAGTACAGATGCCACCGTTGCGCACATTTAATTAGTAACAGCTTTGGTTACTCTTGTAACATAGTTGAATTTTGTAGCACCTGGTTCAGCCCTGTCGCTCTCTGGGGAGAATGAGAAGGATCTCATCTCCTGGAGGAGGAGCATTCCAGTTCCTTTGAATTTCAGCCCCGCTTCTTGCGCCCGTGAGAGATTTCAGCACCTCTGTCTTCTCCGTGTCGGATGCAAACAATAAATGAGTAGCAACTTGCTGGCCAAATTCCTTTTCCTTAAGTGGAGAGAAGACAGATGGTGAAGAGATTTTGAAGCATTTTAACCTCGTCCACATGTTATGACGTTATAAAAATAGTAGAAACTGGCACATATTAAAGTCACCCACAAGTCAATCACCTGAGACTCACAATTGTTATTTTACCTTTAGTGTGCGTGTTACATCCAGATGGCAACAGGACTTTGCCTCCTTCTCTTTTTCTTTTTTTTCTTTCTTTTTTTTGAGACATGCGATTCCCTGCCCCAAGACCCTGATCTCAGGAACCAACAGGTGCCCCAGAGAAAAGGCCTGAAGTTGCTAACAGGGACACAGATGCTGCCAGACTTGCATCTGGGAGGAGCAGCTCCTAACATGTGACAATTATTCCTAGACTTTCCAGTTATTTTACAAGCAAGGCGTTTACAACTTTGGAACCGATCATTAGCACCACAGAGAAGGGAGGACAGTAAGGATTGCCACGTCTAGCAAATGCAAATGTGGGATGCCATTCAAAGCTGAATTTCAGATTTAAAAAATCATTTATATAAGTGTGTCCCAAATGCTGCACGAGACACACTTCAACTGAGAAAAAAATCATTTTTTGAATGAATTGATTTCGGGGTGAATTTTGGTTTGTATTCCCTCGTTTGAAATTCAAATGTAACTAGGCATCCTGTGTTTTATCCAGCTTTTCTCTCCAGACACAACAAACATGACACAGTGTCCTCATTAAGGGTGAGGGCTGAGAAGCCCGGGGCCAGCTGCTTGCATTCCCTAACCTGTTTCCCAGCTGTACTCAGGGCGGTAGGATTTGCCTACCTCAGAAAGTGATGTGTGGTGCTTGGCACCTCGTAAGTACTCAACAAGTATTTACTATCACTATTGCTATTGAGAAAAGAGAACCAGCTCTTCGGAGAGTTAACTGAGCCCCAGTCACATTTCAGGTCACCATGCACAGATGCACGTGTCTGTTTTTCTCTGAAGAGTGGAGGCTCCCTAATGGCTAACTGGCCCCATGGGCATGTGTCAGCCCTGAAGGAGACCTGTCACCCTCCTCCTACATGGGCTGAGTCTCAGCTGAGATTCAGAGGTACCCTACTTGGTGCGGTGAGGTGCTGCTTCATGACCACCACAAATTCCAGAACTTTCCAGCTCCTGTCTCCCCGTTTGTTCCATCTCATTTGCAATTCCCAGTGGCCTTGTTTTGACAAATATGATTCCGGTAGATTCCCACTGAATCTCTGGTTCAATGAAAAAAATCCATTTCCTATTTTGCCTACAAACTGACAAGATTTTTTTTTTTACTTGACCGGAATTGTCTAATAGTAAGAGGAAAATCTTTCCAAAAACAAAAGTTTCTTTAAATAGGTGCCATTAATTAATTAATGTGCCGATTCGATTAGATTGATGGTTTAACAGCATCTAAACTTACTCCTTCTCTCACAGAACCTAAACTTGGTGAGAAAAGTTGACTTCCAGAGAATTGCAGCATATCTGTATCAGTTATAAGCTGTTATATTAGACTAAGGTTGTTTATAAGGATTTTCACCAGACACCTCTGAGTAGTTAAAATATAATAGCATAGTAACACTTAACAATTGGGTTTATGGACATTCCTTTTCTCTATAAAATATGGACATTTTATAGCTCTGTCAATCTTAAAAAAAATGGAAAAAGCCATTGGTGTCTGTGTTGCACATAGCTAAAGAGATTAACGTATGTCCCAATTAGCAAAGGTTCCCTGTTGGCCCAAGGGGAGAAAAGGCATGGGGGCTGAGGTGATGTGGCTACCACAGCAAGGGTTCAATCTTAGCAGAGGCCCCCACAGCAGGTCACCAGGACCTCCAATCGAGGTGTTAAGGATGACCACAAAAGGCTGTCATCTCAGAGGTCACACGTCGTCAGGCGTGGCATCTGGGGGAATAAATCCTTTGGAGGTTGTATCAGTGGGTTTTTGTTTCTGTTATTTTTCATCCAAGAGCAAACCCCAAATAGCCTGCGCCATGTGGGTGGCAAAACTACAGAGTAAAGCGAGGGACCTATGAAGTCCCCATGCCTGGCACCGTATTCTGGCCCTTCCTGCAGTCTCTGTCTCATGTGCTTCACCTGGAAGTTGAGGGTAACATTACCTTGCAGGCTTGGGAGACTGCAACAGCAAGATGTCTGTAAAGCATCAGGCGCGAGGCCAGGCGTGATGTGGCTGTGCAGGTGACGGGAGGCATCGGCATCTATATTCATCACAAATATCTAAGTGACTTGCTTTTATCATAACCCCTGACGTCTCTCCGGATCCTGATTTGGTGACTGGTTCTTATCCTAATGCCACGTGAGAACTGGGGTAGAGCAGTATATTCTGCCTTTGGAGGGTTTGTTTTAGGGGTTCACGTTGTGTCCAAACACTGGACATCCTGTGAACATGTCTAGAGCAACTGTGAAGCCAGTGCTGTGGGGTGATTGGTGAGGTCCCTGGCGAGGCAGCCCCCTTGTCCGGCACCTTTGTGCTCCGCTTCCCACAGCACCTGCTCCCAGGTCCTTTCCCAGAGGAGGAAGGCTTTGCTGTCTCTTCTGCCTGGGGTGCCTCACAGACCCAAGCACCTGCAGGGAGGAAGTACCAGGATGCCCACAGGGTGTCTCTTGTTGGCTGAGAGTCTGCCCGGAAAAGTCAATGCGTTGCAGTCAGTTCCAAGCCCAGCTCTTTTATCCACTAGCTGTGTGCCCTTGAACAAGGCTTGCTGTCCCCCTCTGTAAAACGGGCAGAAGCGTACCTAGCTTGGTGAGTAGATGTGGAGTTAGGTAAATCACTTAGTTAGAAGGAACACATGTCTATGTTTACCTGTGATGGCCCAAGTGATGCCTATTGTCAGGGCATGCTTATTCATAGTGTCCCCTCTCACTCCAAATGTATCCCAGTGTGGATGACGGTCACTACACACACACACGCACACGCACACACAGGCACACACACACACACACTCAACACCTGTATTTGCTTTTGTTGCTGATAATGATTAATTATTATAATCACCATCATGTCACTGTTATTCCTAGCAACTCAGTGCAACTGTAGTACATAGCACCAAAAAATCCTTATTTACGTTATACTTCCATGTAATTAAAAGCTACTTGTATTTCTAAGTAGAAAATACTTTAATTTTTTTTTTTTGAGAGACAGAATCTTGCTCTGTTGCCCAGGCTACAGTGCAGTGGCGAGATCTTGGCTCACTACAACTTCCACCTCCCCATTCAAGTGATTTTCCTACCTCAGTTTCCCAAGTAGCTGGGACTACAGGCATGTACCACCACACTCAGCTAATTTTCATTATTTTTGAGTAGAGATGGGGTTTCACTGTATATTGGCCAGGCTGGCCTCAAACTCCTGACCTCAGGTGATCTGCCTGCCTTGGCCTCCCAAAGTGCTGATATTATAGGTGTGAGCCACCCTGCCCAGCGAAAATATTGTAATTTACATGGATCAAAAATGTGCAGTGGCTCACACCTGTAATTTCAGCACTTTGGGAGGCCAAGGCCAGCAGATCACCTAAGGTTGGAAGTTCGAGACTAACCTGACCAACATGGAGAAACCCCATTTCTACTAAAAATACAAAATTAGCCAAGCAAAATGGTACACGCCTGCAATCCAGCTACTCAGCAGGCTGAGGCAGGAAAATCACTTGAACCCGGGAGGTAGAAATTGCGATGAGCCAAGATCGTGCCATTGCACTGCAGCCTGGGCAACAAGAGAGAAACTCCATCTCAAAAAAAAAAAGTGCCAAATGCACATGCTTTTCCTGTTTTCCTATGATAACTTTATAAATTTGAGGTATTTCCTTTTCTTCCTTGTGGAAAACTACGGGACTGATTATTTTTTCTCAGTAACCTTCGCTGTCTTCTGGGTAAAGTTTAGTTCATCTTTTCAAAGATCACAGTGTATTTAGGACATTCATTAGGTAACTAATGGTTTAGCCTTTTATGGTTATTATCATAAAATGCATTCATCTTAATCAGCCTTCCTCACTGTAAAAGATGTTCTTACTGCCATGGATTTACTAATTAAACATTGTTTTATTAATGTACCCGGATTTGTTTGCTGACATGCTGATTCTTGAGCTCAGAGTGAAAAAGTTGAGCACCAAGAAACAGGGGAAACAGAAAAAGCTTCTCCTTACTTGTCATGTGAGATTTCAGGCAAAACCGCAGTGCCTGGGAAGTTTTGGGAAAAGGCCTGAAGAACTGAAGATCCAGGGTGTGCGTGTGGATGAGAAGCCCTTTGGGGTTACCCCATGGTTCATCTTTCAAAATCTGGAATTTTCTGTTTGGCCCCAAGGCAATGTCCTCTGGCTTTCTGCCGGGGTCACCCTGGTGGCCTGGCTAAGTTTCAGGCAGGGAGGGAGGCCACCTGCCTGACCTACCAAGCCCCCTGGGCTTTTGATATACGTTCAACATTCCGAATGGTCGAAACCAAAGACATCATTAATAAAGGATGCGTCGGAAGGAACATTTGAAGCCGCGTGATACATTTCACATGACAGTCAGAAAAGAAGATTTATGACCCTGGAGGATAAGCCCTTTTCCTGGAGTTACTCAGACCTAACAGTTTCTTGAGTCTGAAACAACAGATCTATCACAAGCTGTGATTTATGTAGAAGGCTCTGATGGAATACATCTTGGCAGGGGTGAAATTGAGAGCTTTCGAGCTCCGTAACAGTTGGGAAACAAATGGGTAAGCCTCCGCAGGCTGACTAGTGCCTGCCTGGAGTTTGCTTTTTAATCTTTACGGGAATTCTTTGAACTTCGAAGTCGGCTTTGCTGATGTAGGAAAGGCTGTAGCTCATCCTCATTGGCTACAGCCAAGCTTTATCTTCCCAATTTCATTACAATGTTTTACACAAAGTAGACACTTAAATACTGCTGGGATGGGGTGAGGATTGGGACCCTTTGCAGGAACAACTGAAACGTGTCTACAGAAGGCACATCGGTGTGTGATTTAGGGGCCTTCACTATCTTCTCTCTAATCTCTCAGACTGTTTTGAAAGAAGCAAGCTGTGAGCAAAAGCTTTTTAACACCAAACAGCAAAGCAAACCCTCAAAAGGGGAAAACAAAAGGCCACAATCAGATGACTTAGGGAAAGGGGATATTGCTGCCTCCCTGGGGTGGGTTCATGGCTATGGCAATAATACAGATGTCTTCAAGGAATGCAAGCATAAAGCCCTTAGCCAGAAATCAAGGGAAACTCGTGAGCGCTCACGAGTCAAAATATTGATGCATTTCTGAATACCGTGACCCTTGGCTAACACCTCTGATTTTTTGTGCTGTTTACACAAGTCCTTAAAGCTGTTGTGGTGCCAGGGATAACGAATAAACAATTTACTGTCACTGGTACACACTCTGCTTTTGAAAAATGGCTGATTTTTCACTGGGGGCTTGAGTTTTGTGTTTGAACTGAGTCTTTGTCTTCCTCAGTGAATTCTGCCTTTCACCTTCCAATGGATGTACCTGCTCTCTTCTCCTGCACCCTTCCAGTTTCTTCCTGCCCTCAGTTTACCTATCATGTGTCAGTTATATAGAGGTTTCTCTAATGGCCTGGTCCTTGGCTAGCACACTTCGCTCACAGATTCCCACACGGAACCTAAGCCCTTGATTAGTCTCTTATCGGCTATGATTTCAGGGGGCCCTGCACTGAACTACAGATTCCTCAAGGGAAAGGCCCTATCCTGTGGCCTCTCCCAGATATGTAACACAGATTGAAACCCTGAGTTATGGAAAGGCAGCCAGAGACAGGGAGAGGCCAGAGGAAAGAGAAATAGCCATGGGATGATCCCTGTGCCGAGAATGTACCTCCTTCCCCGGTCAGTGCTGGTGGGCAGTGTTGTACCTCAGCGCCAGAAACGGAAAGGCCAGCAGGACGGTATGGCCAAGACCTCCAGGAGCAGAGCTGATTTGGACACAGGTAGCCTAGAACCACAGCTAAGTGCCCCTCACAGAAGTCACAGAGGTAAACAGAAAGTGCAGGTATGGGGAGGCTGGCCTGGACAGATGGGTGTGGTCAGACAAGCTAGAGGAGCTCCAAAGCCAGCCCCAGGGGTTTGGACCAGGTGCCATGGGAAAAGGGGTGTCAAAGAAGGCTTTGGGCAGGAAAATGGCCCAGTGAGAGGCTGACTCTCCTAGGTGGATGAGAGTCTCCAAGGTGAGGGTAAGGGACGAGGAGTAGAGGCTTGGGAGGCGAGCAGGTGAGTGGCGTCCTAATCCAGCTAGTTGTCACTTGGCTGGGCCGGGGGTCCCATTCCAGAAAGCTGCTACTCTGGAGTCAGAAATGATCTATGCACAGCCCCCTGTGATTGACTAGGACTCCACGCTGAGGCATCATGAGCATCACTGAAACTCTTCTCAAAAACCTTTGCTCTCGTCAGTGGCCCAATTTCTTCATTTTCTAAAAACTCGGTGCTTTTTTCCACGTAACAAATGCACACAGAAACTCAATCACTGCAGAAAGGGTATTGTCAATCAGCGAATCTTCCTCTGACCACCTACTCCCAGACCCTCCAGAATCTTCTTTTAGAGGCACCCAGTGCTTCCAGTCTGTTCTATACATTTCCAGAGACAGCCCATGCGTGTATTAACACGGCTGTGTTCTGCTATTGCTGATAACGATGGTGATGAGAATAGTAACACTATTTATGTGCTCACTATACGTCAGGCACCATTCTAAGTGCTCTACAAATGTTATCTCAGAGGAGCACCTTGTAGCAACCCGACGAGGTAGAAGCGCTTACCCTCCCCCACTTTACAGATAGAGAAACCGAGGGAGAAGAGGGACTTAACTAACTCACGTGGCTAACAAAGGGTGGAGCAAGGATGTGACCACATCATCCTTTTCACTCTGTATCTGGGGTTCTGCACATATGACCGTGGCCAGCGGTCATTCCTTAGTAGCTGTGTGCTTCTTCCTTGTGTTAATGCCCGCACGGAAGGCCACATGTTCAGTGAAACCTCATTCACCTAACCAGCTTCTTATTGATGCTTCTTATTACATTTAGTGGTTTCCAGTGTCCTGTCCTGATTTTAGCCATATTTTTGAAGTGATTTATTGGGTCATGTTATCAAATTGTACTTTTGTAATCAATATGTTATTTTCTAAAGTGTGGTAGCAAGACCTTTGCTAAGCTTGGAATTCACCTCAGTTTAGAAAGCTGATTTCTAATAGAAGGAACTTGCTTTAATTTGCTTTTGCTACATGCATGGAAGGTCGAGGCGGCAGATGGTCCCTGCTTTAAGGGATAAACCAAGGAAGCGTTCGTTCTAGCATTTTGGCAGGGAAACTTCCAAGAACATTGTTGGAACACCTGCTTAGTGCTTCAGTCTGAATGTTTTTGGCATCTCTGGGAGCTTTTTGAAATAAGTAATTAGTTTAGTCACATGAAGATTGAAGGATAAGAGCATTCAGTTTTGTGTTGGTGGGTAATTTAGCCTGTGTACGTTTTTATACCCCAAAATTGTTCTGCAACCCTCATAAAGTATTTTTGAGTATATTCAGTGGGTGGCTTATTTATTTCAACAAGCTGGTAAATTCTGGCATATAATTTCATAGAGTTCCATTTGAAACAAATGTTTGATCAATTATTAGCTTATTGTTTTCCTGCTTGTCTTGCTAAAACACTCAATTAAAAATTGTTCAACACATTCCTTCTGGCACATAATCTCAAGATCATCTCTGAAATTTCTTAGGCTGAAATTGGGTCAAAGAAGTGCGTTCTATTAAAGAAGAAAACATGTGCACCTCACCCGTGGATGATCTACATTTGTGTTGTCAAGTGAAAACACATCACCTAGAGCATTTTATTCTTTATAAAATTCTGATTTATGATGATTTTGCCAGAACACAAATGTTTACTATATTTAGTAGATCTTGGCACTAAGCCCTCTGCTAAAATAATGGGTATGTTCTTCTACAGGTAGTTATTGAGCACCTATTATCTGCTCAACACTGTGCTAGATACAATAGGAAAAAAAAATGGTGGGCCAAATGTGAATGCTGTAGAGCTCTGGAAGGCTTCGAAGGGTGGGGTGTACTTACGAAAGATCCCTCCCACAATTCTATGAATGTAGTAAAAATCACCAAATTATATGCAAAGGGTGTGTTTTATGGTGTGTGAAGTATATCTCAAAAATGCTGTTATTAAAAAAAAAAGTTACTCTGACTGCATAAGAGAGAACGTACAAAAGCAAGATGGCAGGACCAAGCTCAGCAGTCCAAACATGTTCTTAAGCATTTAATCATAACAAGGAAGAAAAAGCCTTTATTTACCATTACAGCAAAATCAAAAAGAATCCATGTCTCCAAAATCAAAGCTGCTCTTTTAAGTTCAGAAGAATCCATATACTCATGCTTAAGTGAATCCTGTATCAGTGACTAAAGATGATACAATTTGCCAGGCAAGACTGAGAAACCAAGAGAGCCCAGTTTTCTTCATATATGCAGGAATAGAATGGATTGACCCCCAAAAAAATAAAATAAAGAGGAATGAAGAGCTGCTGCTTCACTCTCCATCAGGTTTTATTTGCTTTTCAAGGTAGTTAACAAAGGCAATTACTCAAAGGAAAGTTTGGCAGACAGTGGCATATAGCTGTTGACAGAATGCAGCTGAAATATTTGGATGATTTTGATCATCATGTGATCATTGCCTTAAACTCAGCAGAGTTTGTAAAATCTAAACTGGTGTGTTTGTCACCATCAAAGCTGTGACAAATCATCAAATTATGGCTATTAAGACAAATTCCAATAAATTCTGTGTGGCAATGGGATACCCTAGTGATTTATTTTCTCACCATCAATTATCCTTATAAATTCTAAAGAATAATCTCAACATAAGACTGTTTTGTCTCTCATGCCAAGACAAGAAAGGAACAGCACTATGGATCACGTAATTGTTAGGCATTTTTATCAGTTTGGAGCAATTTACATGTCCAACAGAATTGTATAGAGGTGTCTAAAAATATTTGTACCCAGAGATGCTACGGTTATAAAGTTTTCGGAAGCTCCATTAGCTTTTTATCCCTTTCATCAAGGTGTGAACGTCTGCATTTTCTGGGAGTAGCCGTAAGAAGCAATTAGAAGATGAAAAATCTTCCTCCTACGTTGATAGGATTTTGGCTTGCTGCCAAAGTTTCCAACAGTGGATTGACAATGTTCTTCTTTCCTTTAGAATTCTGATTTTCATTGCTCTCTTGCTGGTCTCAATTTTGACAGCAGAATAATGAATGACAGAAAAGTTTCATTAATTCTTGAAAAGAAATGTCCCGTCATTTGACAGTTCTCAGAGAATATTCTTATGACAAGAAGTTGGCACATAATTGAGGGAAAAGCTCAATTTGTATAGGCCACGGGATATGACCACCAGAAAGATGTGCGCAGTAACAGGAAAAAAGACTCCTTTTTCTCCTTTCTAACCTACAGTGTAAGAGCTTCTAATGAATATGATTTAAAGAGGTCTACTTGCTCCATTGGGCTTCATAGAATTTTCCTGTAAGGGTCAAATGATCATTTTAATCAGGTTACCAGATGGTTCTGTTTCTGCTTAGTCTTCCTGTGCTGTGAGCTTCCATTCTCTTCTACCTGAATTTTGGAGTGTGGATTTTATCCTCCAATTAACATGTCATAAATGTCCTGATGGCCAGTCATCTACGATTGAAAAGTAAAGCTAAATCCTCCTTTTATTTATATTTCTTTACCTTTACTTCATTAAGAAATCTGTGCGGTGTGGCTATCCTGTGCCACCCACATTTATCTGTGCTTGTGCACAATTGCATGTGAATTTTGTAGATCTCTGAAAGCCATCTGACCCACCAAGAACCAGTGTCTGATGGAGCTTGAACAGGTTTCTTACCCTCAGCCCTATTGACTCTTGCAGAGGAGGGGAGGATTCTTTGTTGCTGGGGTTGCACTGGGCATTGTAGGAAGTTTAGCAGCATCCCTGTCTTCTACCCGCAGTCTGCTCCCCTGATTGTGACAGCCAAAGCTGTCCGCAGACATTCCCCATGTCCTCTGGCATAGGGGTGGGGTGCAAAAATCACCCCTCACCCCATTAAGAACCACTGATTTAAAATAAGGACCTTTTATGGTGGCTTCTTTAAATTCCCCAGGGAATTATTTCCCTTATCGCAGTCAGCTGATAGAAGTATTTCCTCTATCAGAGCCACATAAATCCCACATCAAGAAACACGGAGTTAGAAAACCGATATAATCCCCTATGTAAAATGTCATTCTGTGAGTAACTTAAATTATACATTATCAGAAAAAAATCACAGAAATCATTGAACTAGGTTGTTCCTTGCAAGACTGGCTGTCTACTATTTTTCCTTCTGGTGTTATTTATATTGAAACATGTAGGGGTTTCTGTGTATTTTTATAATCTTATCAACAATGTATTCTGGAATTTAATCTCTAATTCCTGAGTGATGATGATAAGGAGATGAGTGGAGTAAGAATCTGGAAGGATATTGGTGTTCGAGCAACCATTTAAATAAATAACAGCAGCTGTAATCTTAGTATCAGCAAGTAATCTCAGATGATATAAACTTTGCAAGTTTCGCAAAAATGTTAGCCACAAAAGCAATTATATTTTAGTAAGCAATTGATATGTGAGTCAGTATAATTGGAGCAGAAGCAATCATATTTTATATTGAGCTTATTAGTAACAGACAAGGTCCTGGGCAGAGTCCTCAATACCAATAGCATTTCAAAACTGAGAAAATAACATTGGAATTGCACAGATGCATGTTGAGCACTCTTTGAGAATGTTCTCCTAAAAGATCATTTTAATGTGGTTTCACATAAAATATCAGGCCTTAATTATAATCGCTTGCATAATTTGTGCTATTACATAGCTAAGGTTGTACGAAAAGATCCTAACACATGATCATTTCTTGCTTATGAAATCAAAATGATGGCAACTCTGCTAATATGTTTGGAGCCGTTGCATTCTGCCGATGGGGCACGATAAACCCCCTTTCCCTTTTCTCTGTCCTTTCTCCCTATTCCATTGTTTCCCCAAGCCTTCTCATCTAAGATCTCAAAATGTTCATCTGAAGTGACTTCTAGTTCGTGTTCTTTATCTTTGCCTTCTGTATGTTTTCACACTGCTGATAAGGACATACCCAAGACTGGACAATTTACAAAAGAAAGAGGTTTAATAGACTCACAGTTCCGTGTAACTGGGGAGGCCTCACAATCATGGAGGAAGGTGAAAGGCACATCTCACGTGGCAGCAGACAGATGAGAGAAGAGAGAGCTTCTGCAGGGAAACTCCCCTTTACAAAACCATCAGATCTTGAGAGACTTGTTCACTATCCTGAGAACAGCAAGGGAAAGACCCACCCCCATGATTCAATTATCTCCTCCCGGCTCCCTCCCACAACACATGGGAACCGTGGGAGCTACAACTCAAGATAAGATTTGGGTGGGGACATCACCAAACCGGATTGCTTTCCTGCCTCCCTGCCTGCAGAGAATTGCAAAGCCTTCAGGAGGAAGACCCTCCTACTGCAACATACTTAGAACTCAGAACATGATTCTTGTGTGTTTCTTTCTTGAAATGTTGGTGTTTGCCAGCTAATCTTATAATTGCCTAGTGTTTGGTCTTAGCAGATACAGATAAACATCCTGTAATAGAAAAAGATGTACTTTTTTTTTTATTTTGAGACAGAGTCTTGCTCTGTCACCAGGCTGGAGTACAGTAGCACAATCTCAGCTCACTGCAACCTCTGCCTCCCGGGTTCAAACAATTCCCCTGCCTCAGCCTCCCAAGTAGCTGGGACTGCAGGCACACGCCACCACACCCAGCTAATTTTTTGTTTTTAGTAGATACCTGATTTCACCATGGTGGCCAGGCTTGTCTCGATCTCCTGACCTCATGATCTGCCCGCCTCGGCCTCCCAAAGTGCTGGGATTACAAGAGTGAGCCACTGTGCCCAGCCAAGATGTACTCTTGGAGTCAGATGTGGTGCGTTTGTCAATGTTTGATATGAATACAGGCATTCTGGAGGCAGCAGACTGGGGATTTCTCTTTACTCATGGGATGTTATGATTACCTTAATTTTCTGCCTGAGTGCTAAGGAGTCACCTCTTTTACTTTGGTGCTTGTGTTTGAAAATGTTTTCAAAATTGATTTATGTATCTGCCTAGACTAAGCAGGATAGTGTCCCACCTGAATATACGTTAAAGGGCTATTGTTTTGGGATTTAGGATCTTGAAGCCTCTCAGGGTCAGCATTCCTGGTACATAGGGCAAGTACTTTTAGAAAGGATGAGAGACTCATGTCTGTGTGCTAGTTCTGTAGACTAGTGGTTTTAGCTTGCAGCTGTTTTCTTACAATGTGTTTCCCCCCAGTAAAGAAGGCTTAACAACACAATATCAGAGGGTTTTGAGATCAAGTTGTTTGAGTTCAGGTTAGACCAAGCTTTGCTATACACAAGATAATTTGTTTAGGTGCTAGAAAAAAATAAACATTTTCCAGACACATGAAAGCTAGCTAAGAAGGCCAGACAATAGCCTTCTCACCAAGATTTTTAGACTATGATGTGTTATCTTTTTATGTGGTTGAGTGTATGTACCAGTGTGCATTATTAGAATTTATTCAGATACCAGTTATGTTTTGTCTATAAAATAAATCATGTGGTGACCAGACTCTCCAGATTTTAAAAGATATCAACTGAAAAACAATAAAAAGAAATATCTCTGGGATGTACTGATCAGTTTTTCACAGACAGTAACATGTTATATATCGTCTGGGACTATAGAGTCATGAGGTAATGGAAGGGCAAAGATACAAGAAGTCTGCAAACTTTGAGACAAGATTCTATATCTCAGCCTGGGTTTTGTCTTTACTTTTGGAAACTACAGCAGTGTATATTTCACCCACATGATGCTAAGCATTCACTTGTCCTCTGGAAGCCTATCCCTTTCAGAAGGATGTTCTATATGACAGACAGCTCAGGTTTAAGAAAGATACAGATTCTGAGCTGGCCTGGGCTGAGCTGAGCTTCAAGAAATAGTAACAAGCCAGTGGATTTTGGAGATCTCTTACATTTTAGATTTTACAATTCTTGCTGACATTAAATTAAGACTTTTTCCATCTTATATAAAGCGTATTCCAGTGATTCAGCTATTCTAACTTAAGAGGAATGAAGTTGGCCTAAAGTACACAGAGTTGGGTTGTTGTTTTTTTTTTGTTACATACAGTCAGAATTCTTTTGGTTGTAAGTGATAGAAAACCAACTCAAACTGCTAAAAGAAAAGGTAAAGAGGTTTTGCACCACGTAACTGGGAAGCAAGGTACAACCTGCTTCAGATGTGGCCTGAGCCAAGGGCTCAGAGCATCCTCATGGCCCTGGCTCTCTGGCTGTCTGTTGCCCAGTCTCTCCTGCAATGCTGGATGACAAAAGCCATTGGCATCCACAGATCACACCGTATTAGCTATGGAACTCCAGGAGAAAGGTACCGTTTTTCCTAGGTGCCTACTGGAAAGACTTGAGGTGATGTCCAAATGGCCTGGCTTCCATCGGGTGCCTGTTCCCGAGCCAATCCACCCTGGCCAACCAAATCTTGGCAAATGTGGTTCTCATGCCCATTCTTGTGACAGTGGGTGGGTTCTGACCTACCTCATCTACTTAGAATAGTACAGAGTTGGGTAGTTGTGACTAAAACCGTGTGGCCTGAAAAGCCAACAATATTTATTATCTGGCCTTTTACAGAAGAAATGTGCTGACCCAAGATAAGCCAGTAAACAGGGCCAACTTCATGAGTGTGCAATCTGAGTAGTCACACAAGGCCCCGTACCTAGAAGAGCCCCGTGGCTGGTTTAATGCTCTGCTATCAGGTCTTTACATTCTTAGTAATTTATGAACGGGGGGCACCACATTTTCATGTGCACTCCCTAGAGTTGCTCATAGACTAAGCCTTGAGGGATAAGAGGGATTTTCCAGGCCAGGCGCGGTGGTTCATGCCTGTAATCCCAGCACTTTGGGAGGCCGAGGCGGGTGGATCATGAGGTCAAGAGCTCGAGACCATCCCGGTCAACATGGTGAAACCCCGTCTCTACTAAAAATACAAAAAAATTAGCTGGGCATGGTGGCGCATGCCTGTAATCCCAGCTACTCGGGAGGCTGAGGCAGGAGAATTGCCTGAACCCAGGAGGTGGAGGTTGCGGTGAGCCGAGATTGCGCCATTGCACTCCAGCCTGTGTAGCAACAGCAAAACTCTGTCTCAAAAAAAAAAAAAGAGGGATTTTCCAGAAGAAAATGCCTTGAAGACGGGGCATGAAGCAGGAATCTGCTTTCTGTTCAGTGTGAGTAATAGAATACCCAACGCAGAGTGACTCAGCAATGAGGAGCTTATTATCTCATGGACATGGTCACCCAGAGATGGCACTGCTAGGCAAGGCTAATTCAGCAGTTGACAGCACCCGCACCCTGGGCAAGCCTTTCTGCAATTCTCTGGGCTTTCTCCTAGTCACAGGTGATGGAAAACTCCGGTTCCAAGAATCACACCTTCACCCAACAATGTCTAACGGGGTGGGAAGGGAAGCCATGTTTCTTCCCTTGCATGGCTCTTTTTGTTAGTGAAGAAATTGTTTCCAGAAAGTTTCCCAGCAGATCCATTGACTGCAGCTGGCTCACAGAGGTCAGGAGATTTCCATTTCTAGCCTCTGAAGTAGGAGATAGCTTCTCCATGAGGAACCAGGGGGCTGGGGATGGGAGCTGGAGGTTCAGCAGCCAAGCCATTCGCCACAGGCAGCCCTGCACTGGCAGCTCCTACTGTGAATAACTTGTTGCAGAATTCCTCAACTCCTGGGCAGACTCCTGAGTTTGGTTCACACACACACACACACACACACACACACACACAATCTGATTTGCTTGATTTCTCCAAGAATACATCTACCACAGACAGTAAAGCTCATCACCAACAGCGACACTCGCAACATAGAACTGGGCCATGGCACAGTCTCTGCGGGTCACACCCTCACATTGCTCAAAGTGATGAACCTTATTTTTTAAAATAGTTCTGCTAAGCAGTTTCTGAAGAATTCGTGGGAGTAGGAAGGAAAAGTGTACCTCAAAGGGTATTTGATCAGATCCTGTCAGATAAGCAAAGGGTATTTAGGGTATGTTTGTGAAACATGATTTCTTATCTGAAAACTGAACGGCTCTTCAGTAAAATAGTATTTGATGCTTTGATAGAGTTTATGCCCAAATCATTTTTCTTCCTGACTTCTGTATTTCTGCCTGTTTATGCTTCTATATTTATTCAAAGAGAACGTCTGAAATGTGTAAAACATAATTTTTCTTGGCTGAGGCACCTGCATTCCACACAAGAATTTCACTATACTTGCTTTTTATAAAATAAAACGTCTGTGGCAATATTTACCTTAAACATGATTTTAGTTACCATTGAGCCAAGATATTTCTTCTCCCTCAGACTGTAATCCTTTCCAGTAGATGTTGGTAGGAAGGCACATAACATTTTAATATGCATGTCAAATAAAGAGTACTTTCTAGTTTCCTATAGAAAATCACTACTATAATCCCTAGAGAGTAAATAAAATTTATACTCTGATTATTAAGGTAAAAAGCTTTCAGTTTTCTGTGGTTTTTACCGAATTGAAAACCTGACCATTGCTGTCTCCATACTTCCATTCTTTCTTTTTTCTTTCTCTTACACTGTGGTGCAGAAGATACCATTTTTCCTTACTGACTCCTTCCCCGATGAAAACTAATTGAGCATCTGAACTTTCACAACAGATGTCTAGTTAAAAGGAACAAGTATGGACGTTTGCACAGAGTGTCCCCTGCATTCTACCATCTGCAACAATGTGAAAATTTTCTTAAAAAGTCTTGAATGGAGACATTCTTTTTTATTTTGGTGGTTTGAAGAACGAGTCTCACTTCGACCTTGGGAAAACTGTTAGCGCATTTCAGAGACACGTGTGTATGCGAACCTGCAATGATTTGGGGACTTTATACACCCTGAAGCCACTTGAGTTCTGTAGATGCTCAGAGATGATGAGAATTTTGTTGATGTGAAGCTTTTTTGCCTCTTGGCCCCAGCAAAATTGCACGTTGTGAGTACTTTGTATTTTTAGTTGAAGGTTTAGCTTCGGAATTCAACTGCAATTTTCCTTTCGCTGTCATCTTAAATCTGTAATTTTGAGAGAAAGTTTGTAAAAATATCTTCAATCCACTACAGCAATTATTCTGACTGCAGAGTGACCTCTATTTTCTTCTGGTTAAAGAGAAAGAGAAGCAGTAGAGCATTTTGGGGTTTTTCAAACCCTCGATTACAGGGCAGGACACCTCAAGATAAAAAAGCAAGATTTTCAGACTTCGTAATGTCATTGGATAGTCATTAAATTTATACAAAATTACACTTCAGTGAACTTAAGGATAGGCTGAAAAAGGCAAAAGTGGAAATAAACAGAAAGGCCGAAATCTGGAATCAATTAACTGAAAACAAATTAACCAACAATTATGGTATGCCCTGCTTATTTTTCTAAAGATGTTGAAATAAAGCAAAAGTTTTCCACAGGTACTAATAGCTATAAACCCACGGAATAAGCTTCGGAGTAGAATTTCCCCACGTGGGGTAGATCTCCAGCCACAGCAGAAGAAGAGTCTCCTGAGATGTTTGGAAGTTTCAGTCGCCCAGGCGCAAGACAGGAGTGGGCCGAAGTGGACGAGGAGGCCTGGTGCTGGCGCTGTCCGTCCTGGCATCGCAGCTCCAAAGCCTTTCCACTGACCGGCTCTGACTTTGCTCATAGAAGGGCCGCCCGTTCTTTCCCTGGATGTCCTTTATGTTGATGACAGCGTCGCTGCACCAGGCTGCTGCCTCCGCGTGAGGCAGGGCTCTCTGCTCAAGGCAGCCGTCCTGCTCAGAGCCAGCACCTCTGTTTGGTCTTCGTGTCTGTCCATGTGAGCACCTTGGCCCTCTGGGTTCTTGCCACTTCCCTTTTCCTTTCTTCATGTCACCATTGTGTCTCCCAGTCTTTGATTCGCTCACGTCTTTCCTGCACATCTCCAGCTCCACATCTCCCCAGGCTGTGTAGCGAAGCACCACAAACTGAGCGGCTTCCAACACCAGAAACGTGGTCTCTTGCAGCCCTGGAAGCCAGAAGTCCTAAACCCAGGACTGGTGACGTCCGGCAGAGCCACATCCCCTCCCAGGACTCTGGGAGGGACCCTTCCTCGCCTCTTCCGGCTTCTGGTGCTCGCTGGCATCAGGCGGTTTTGGCTTGTGGCAGCATCACTCCAGCCTCTGCCTCCCTTTCCCCCCGTGCCTCCTGTATCTGTTTCTTCACACGGCAGCCTCCTCTCTGCATGTCTGTGCTCAAATTTCCCTCTCCTTGAAGGGCCTACCCTCCTCCACTGTGGCCTCCACTTAGCTTGGTTACATCTGCAAATAACCAATTTTAAATAAAGTCGCCATCGCAGGTGCCAGGAAGTAGGAGTTGAACATGTCTTTTAGGAAGACACGATTCAACGCATGGCACACATCCTGTTGTCCTTTCTCAAATGCTCCCTCTTCCTCACCCCGTTGTTCAATAGCCATTTCGCCTGTGGAAGAAATTCTGACTCCTTGAGCCTGAGGCCCATACTCTTTTCCAGCCTGGACAACCCCACCCTTCTAGGCTCACTTCCCATTACTTCCCATATGAGAACCTCATGCCCTGCCCAGGCTGGCCTGTTTCTAGAACATTCCGTGTGCACATACAATACCTGTGTCTTTGCCTACAGCATCTCTGTAGCTTTGATTTAACCGCCACCACCCTGCCCCCGTCACATACACAAAATCTAAGTCCTAGCAACTCTCCAGGGTCCATCTCAAACCACACCCTGGTCTCTTTCTCTAGAGTCTTGGAGACACCAACCTATTGGGAATACTGCCTCTTTTGAACATTCTGAACTATTTAGAGCTTCTCATCTTATGCTTCATTGACACTGATGTTGCTCTTCCCATAAATAGCTAATGTTCCTGGCGAGCTCACGCGGCACCATAACTAAGCTTTTTGCACACGATATCTTACTGGCATCCCAAGGTAGCTCCACAGTGTAGGAACCATTATATCGTGGTGTTGTGGATTAAGATGCTGAGGCTGAAGGAGGCGAATCCCTTGTGTAAAATCACACCAAGCAGTGGGTGGTAAAGCCAGGAGTCATGCTGATTTTTCTAACTCTAAAATTCTGGTTCTTAACCTCCAGATGCTCCTGCTTTTATTGGTATTGGTTACTATTCAATTTCATTTTCATAATTAGAGCATAAATTCCTGAGCCTTGAGACCACACTTGAAAGCATCTGATCCTGTTTGGGGATCGGTGTCACGGTTATTAATCTGTCACTCTGTTTTCAAAGACAAGAGCCATTGAGTTAACTGAAGCCCTACGAAGTCTGGAGTCCCTCCTACTCTCTACTGGTGCCTTCAGCCCATGCGGTCCCTGTGTGAGCTGCGCTTCTTGGTGACCTTAACAGCTTGCACCTGTTCCACCTTGTTATGTGGCCCAGGTCAGACCCTGCATGGAAATACCAATTCGTAGAATATCGTAATTAATAGAACAGTGAATATGAAAAAGCATCTCATAGGTGGTAATGGTCTGGTAACTAGTGTCTAAGTCACTGTCCTTCCTGCTGTTGATGGACTGTTAGATCACGGTGTGTGTGGTAGGTCCCTTCGAGTGCTTGTATCGAGTGCCAGCGGGCATTTTGATTTTATTAGTCAATCGTTTGACCAAAAAGCGTTGCTTTGATCAGATACACACTGTGTATGTTTGTTAATAGAACAAGCCTTAATGCTTATCTCAGGGTCATGCACAATCTCAGTTAGCTAGAGAGGGAATAGAAGGACTTATTTTAAAAGGATGCATTTATTGTTTCATTATTAGGAAATATTACATGTAGGGAAACTTTATATGTATTTCATTTATAATTTTAAATGTTTGTTTTTCTCTCATTTAGTTAAAACTCACTGAAGTCTAAAAATGAAAACTTGGTTTTGTTTAGATGTGTAAGACGGTGTGAGACACACTGTGGGAAGCAGCAGCGGCTTCCCACGGACAGGGTCACAGGACTGCATGGGGCTGATGACACCTGATGAGCAGAGGTTTGTGGGAGAGTTTCTGCGGCAGAATCCCAACGCATTAACTAGAGGCCAGAAGGGGCTTGTGAACTTGATGATACTGCAGAGTTCTGGGTAGTTGTTGAGATTGTTATGCCCAAAATGACTCATGCACTGCAGGCGGATGTGATTGTTGGTGTGACTTGAAATGAGCACCAGCCGTTTTGGTGGGATGGTCAGGCCCGCTTATCTCGATGGTGATTAGGTAGGTCATTTTTCAGCAGGGCTGGCTTGCCTCGCCCTCCTGTCATTGTCCAAGGCTTTAAAATCACTTTTTCTTTGGTTTCACTGAATCATCTAGATAATTGCCCCAAACAAAACCTGCAGGTAGTTATTCTAAGCATATTGGGGTCTTCAACCTGATAGGTTGGTAGTTTTATAAGTGAGGCTGAGGACTTGACTAAATAACTTAAATTCCTCATCCCTAGGGCCCCAAAAGCACAAACCTCACCATAAAAAGATACAGACTCCCTGAAAGAAATCTCTGGAATCTGCAGACCTTCTGCCCGAGTCTACCTTCCTAATAGTGATAATAAAATGGGACGTATTTTTGATATACTGGGAAAAGTCATTTCTTCCCCTCTTGAAAAATGTGCTCCTCTTTTCTTACCACAGCTAGGAGTTTCGAGTATGAATAAAGTGCCAGGATTTTGGCAGTAACAGTACATTCATAAATACACATGAAATGTGGTGGGGTTTAAAGATAAATAAAATGGAAAGAGCATATTGTCAGGTTTAGCACAGATGTACCTTGAGATGAAAACTGAGTCTGTTTCTAATGGGCTGTTCATTTGCTTTGCAAGGATGCATGCCAGGCACTCAGCCTCATATGGAGGTGAGGGCAGAGATCCTGGCACCCACAGCCACGTAGGAGCAGCAGGGGAATTGCTGAATCTCTGTCTTCAGGCCCAGAAACAGAAGCAGCAGGATTCACACGAGCTAGAGACCACGCTTGCCCTGGCTGCACATTTTGCATCCGCAAACCAGACAGTAAATTTTTTACTGCAAGAGCTGGTGAAACAGAATATATGGCCCCTCCCAATGGCTCCAGGAGCTGGGGACAAATCCAGCATGTGGGTGATAAGACTTGCCGGGCCTTTCCGGCCTCTCTCCTGGTTGTATAAATTCTGTCATCTTACACTTCATTAGACCATAAAAAAGTGCAAACCTTTTTAATAGTGTGATCTCTCCTCTGCTGTGGCTGGGTTGAGATTCAATCTTTGAAATATGTCTGCTGATGCTGGAGACCATGGGTGCCTACACCAGTGGCTCGCCCCTCTCCTGTCTTGCATTTGCATCTCCTATGGGGGCTTGCCAGGGAGGGCCGTGGACTCGAGGGAGGAGAGCAGGGCCCATCGTGGCTGTCCGTCTTGACTGAACGCCAGCCCCAACCCCAGAGGAGACACCTGGTTTGCATCTTCACACTTCTAAGGAAACAATGATGTTGATCTGGAATGTGTGACTTTGTGCAAAATGAAGCTGTACGTGCAAGTTGAAGCCCCAGTCCCTTCCCTACCCCATTCCTGCAGTTCACAGAGGTGATGTCGCCTCCTATGCGACATCCCTCAAAGGTGGAGACTTTGAGGCCTTCCATGTGCCATCCCCTTTCTGGGGCTTCTCGGCCCATGGAGAATTTTCTTGTTTCTTCTCACTCATAACCTTCTTCCCTTCCCAAAGACGTCACTACCTACATTTGACTGAATGCCAGCTTCCCTTCCCTCTGTCACTTGGTCACCTAATGTCTCTTCACTTTAGCATTCAAATTCATTGACTATTTTGGGGGTACAAGTGATATATGAATACCACATCCAGCCAGGCAGGATCCTGCACACCAAACCCAGGTGGTTTCTCGGGCTCCTCTCTGTGTCCTGGGATGCTCAACCACCCAGCCTTCCTGAAATCAGAGTCATTTAGTTCCCGGAACCGGGAAATTCCCTGACTCCCATTCCATCTTCCTGCTGCTCCTCTCAGACTCCTGGCTTGGAGGTGCTTCCTCTGCAACCCCAGGAGTGAAGCCTACGACCGCCCTCTCCCACAGGGTCCCCCATGGTCTCTCTGTGGACCTTTTTCTCAGCTCCCTGCAACCTTCGCCTTCCAGGTTCAAGTGATTCTTCTGCCTCAGCCTCTCCAGTAGCTGGGACTACATGCGCACGCCACCACACCCAGCTAATTTTTGTAGTTTTGGTAGAGACAGGGTTTCATCATATTGGCCAGGCTGGTCTCAAACTCGTGACCTCCTATCCGGCTGTGGGGCACAGCCTCCAGGCTGCACCGACAAAACCTGCAACTTGCCTCCCTTCTGCTCAAGCCTGGTGCATGTTTCCTGAGAGTGTTGTATGTTCTGAGCACTAGGCTCGGTCTCAGGGATTTAAGGACAGATCAGGTGCAGCTGGCTTCTTCCAGAGTTCACCACGGGACTTTGTCCAAATGATGCCTTCTTGCACTCCCTGTAGGGCCCCCAGTCAGTGCCCTTTCCAACCAGCTCATCTTTGCCTTGTCATCTCTAAGTCTGTCTTTACAAATAGCTCCTCAACTATCCGTGTCTTCCTCACCACCCCTGCCTCTACCAGGGTCTGAGTCGTGGATTGCACAGATTTCTACCTGTTTCTCTTCTTCCCATCGTAAAGCCACAGCAGCTCCCTCTTACCCAGGAGGATGGGTCAGATTAGTCAGCCCAGCTTCCAAGGCCTCTACAGCCTAGCTCCCCTGCCCTATCTGAAATTTTTCTTTGTCCCCAAATCTGCCACTGAAGCTAAATGACATTCCTGATTTTCCCTGGTTGACATTTTTTAAAAATTAAAATCAAATTCCCCACTTTTTTTTTTATTTTACAGGAAGCAACAGATGCTCCTTACAGAAAATTAGAGAAGGGAAAAGAGGACATCTTTAAGCATTCACAACCTCACCCACCAGCAACTCAGTATAACTAATCAGGCAGTTACAATTAGCTATGACTTTTACTACACAAAGTTATTTCTGAGCACATGTATTGATGTGGTTAGTTGAGTTGATGAGTCATTTTGTATCAACTCTAGTTCTTACTCACTCTTACATCCCACCTAGCATCCAATATCATTCTTCTACTTAGAAGGGGCCCAGTACATCATTGAGCCAGTCGGAGTTATCCAATAAATGCTACTCAGTCAAATGTAGGCAAATAAGTTACGTCAAAGCACAAATTTCAGAAAGTTAAAACCATGGCTCTCACATAAAGCTATAGTGAGCATCTGTCAAAGGTTCATGCAACTCATTGATGCGGGAACCAGCAGGATGCCAAAGCAGGCTCAGGGAGAGCAAAGAAGGATGCGAAAAGCCTGCTAGCTCACATCCCAAACGCGTTCATGTCCTTCAGGGCAATGAAGCCATCACTTTAGTGCTTTATCTTTCCTACCTGACGGATATCATTTGCCATTTCTCAGTCTTCTACAAGGTAACAACCAGCTTTACAAAATCTGGTCGTTAATCAGTAACAAATAGTAAGTCAACCCAAATAGCATCCCCTAGGATAAGGGTCTACAAACATTCTCTGTGAAGAGCCGGTTGTTAAACATCTCAGGCTTTGCAGACCAGCCAGTCTCTGTCGCAGTTACCCCACTCTGTCACCACAGCACTAAAGCTGCCATAAACAACACCTAAGTGGCTGCGTTCATATACAACTTTATGAGAAACAGTCCCCTGGAGGCAGTCCGGTAACCCCTGCCCCACATAGCCAGATACATTCTAGGCCAGCTTGTGAGATGGTGATTGGGTTTGACTTTGAAAGCAGACAGAGTGAGCTTTTTGCCATATTTCCAAGTTTTAGGTAACTTAACAGTTTCATGAGGCTCTGTCTTTTAGAGATCAGTTCCCAAGTTTATCATATAAATTGTGTCATATAAATAGAGTAGTGAAAGTTTAAAATGGTTTCTAAGAATCCAACAATATTTAAGACTGATATGTAATTAATGCAGATTTTAAAAATTATTTTTATTGAAATTTTAAAAATTGTATATATCATATACATGTTGTTTTGAAATCTGTAGATACTGTTGAAGGGCTACACTGAGCTAATTAACATACGTTGGTTTTTGAGGGTTTTTTTATGGGTAGGGCAGGGATGGAGTTTTGCTCTAGTTGCCCAGGTTGGAGTGCAATGGTGTGATCTCAGCTCACTGTAACCTTCTTCCGCCTCAGCCTATTGAGTAGCTGGGACTACAGGCGCACGCCAGCCTGCCTGGCTAATTTTTGTATTTTTAGTAGAGACGGGGTTTCACCATATCATCCAGGGTAGTCTCGAACTCCTGACCTCATGATCCACCTGCCTTGGTCTCCCAAAGTGCTGAGATTATGTGTGTGAGCCACCATACCCTGCCAACATATGTATTATTTCACACATATTTTTTGCATGTGGTGAGAACACTTAAAATCTATTCTTTCAGCAATTTTCCAGAATATGATACCCCAATATTAACTATAGACTATTTAAACTTAAGACCTAACACCATATTGCAGAGTTCATCTGGAACCCGTTCCTCCTAACTGAAATTTCATGTCCATTGACCCCCATCTCTCTAGCCCCAAACTCCCACGCCTGGTAAGCTCTGCTTCAGAAGTTCAACTTTTTAAGATTCTGCATGTAAAGGAGAACAATATTTAAGGCTGATACATAATTAATACAGATTATTTTAAATACTACAGTCATGCTACCTTAGCTTAAAATAACAAGGCTATCAATCTTTGACAAAACTGGCAAAAACAGGCAATGGGGAAAGGATTCCCTGTTCAACAAATGGTCTTGGGAAAACCGGCTAGCCATGTGCAGAAAGCTGAAACTGGACCCCTTCCTGACACCTTACACTAAAATTAACTCCAAATGGATTGAAGATTTAAACTTAAGACCTAACACCATAAAAACCCTAGAAGAAAACCTAGGCAATACCATTCAGGACATAGGAGTAGGCAAGGACTTCATGACTAAAACACCAAAAGCGTTGGCAACAAAAGCCAAAATAGACAAATGGGACCTAATTAAACTCCACAGCTTCTGCACAGCAAAAGAAACAATCATTAGAGTGAACCGGCAACCAACAGAATGGGAAAAATGTTTGCAATCTACCCATCTGACAAAGGGCTGATATCCAGAATCTACAAAGAACTGAAGCAGATTTACAAAAGGAAAACACACAACCTCATCAAAAAGTGGTCAAAGGATACGAACAGACACTTTTCAAAAGAAGGCATTTATTGCAACCAACAAACAAATGGAAAAATGCTCATAACACTGCTCACATCACTGTGCTGCCCAGGCTGGAGTGCAGTGGCGTGATCTTGGCTCAGTACAACCTACACCTCCCAGGTTCAAGTGATTCTCCTGCCTCAGCCTCCCGAGGAGCTGGGACTACAGGCATGCACCACATCTGGCGAATTTTTGTATTTTTAGTAGAGACAAGGTTTTGCCATGTTGGCCAGGCTGGTCTCGAACTCCTGACCTCAGGTGATCCAGTTGCCTCAGCCTCCCAAAGTGCTGGGATGACAGGCATAAGCCACTGCATCCGGTCCTCTCTCACATGTTTAAAAGGTGTCGATAATGCCATTATTGTGGCTTTGTCTTTTGAACGAAAGAATCTACCCCATCTCTGGGTTTCATAGCTGAGTTTTCTTTAAAGTGCCCAGTTTAAACCACACGATAAATTAATCCAGTCAGTGCATTTCTCTAACATGTTTGACCAGTGGCAGAAATCAAATAGACTTTGTCCATCATTGCCATTAGATTACAGTGACTTTGCAAATTAACCAAAACCTTAACCCTAATATTGGTTACTTGAGTGGATTGTCTCCTGGAAATGCTTATTTAGTCTTGCCTATTGCATATGGTTTGTCTTTTTAAAAAAATTTAATCCATTTCAATGCCCCTTTGGCAAAGCTGGCAACTCTCTCCCATTGGGGTAGACAATGTTTCTGCCTCTTGCAGAATTACACAGTAGAAACCGATAGCTCTAGACTCGTCAAGTTAAGGGCATTTAAGGAGGACCAGACAGTCACATGCTAAAATGGGTCTTTGGCATAGATTTCAAAATTTCACTGGCCTTCGTGCTTAAATTTAATCTTTTTAAACATTCTTTAACCACTTCAGAAGCTTTGTAATCAGCTGGTGGTGAAGGACATTTTCATAACATTCCCAAAGGGGTTCCCATTTACTGAAGTACAAAGAGAGATTTAGAATTGTAGGTTAAATACATGCAGTGGATGAATATAGACACTTTGTGGTTGATTCCCATGTCACGTTTCTCCTGGAATCCTGTTGTTCTTTCTCTGTAATAATGTGGCCAGGGGCTGAAACAAGGGGTAACTGAAGGTCTATTTTATGCACAAGCATGTGTTTATTACTCCTGTAGAACTTAAGCCCCTGAAAGGTAAAGCTGGTCCCTATATCCCTTTGCACCCAGGACAGAGGTGCCTCCAGCAGACAGCATGCTCAATGTATGTTTGTTGTTAGTAATCATTGTCACTTATTGGGTGGTGGCTGTTGTTTATTATGTACCAGGCACTATTCTACACACTTTATATATGGGTATTAACTCATGCAGTTCTCATAAGGACCACAGAAAGATTGTCTTCATTTTGTGAATGAAAAAAAGCAACTCACAGAGAAGTTAAGCAACTTTCCCAAAGACACACAGCTAGTGATATGGTTTGGATGTGTGTCCCTACCCAAATATCATGTCACATTGTAATCCCCAACTTGGAGGTGGAGCCTGATGGGTGAGGGGCAGACTTCCTCCTTGGTGCTGCTCTTGTGATAGTGAATGAGTCCTCACGAGATCTGGTTAAAAGTGTGGAGCACTTCCCCCTTCTTTCTCTTCCTCCTTCTTCAGCCACGGAAGATGTGCCTGCCTTCCCCTCACCTTCAGCTGTGGTTGTAAGTTTCCTGAGGCCTCCCAGCCGTGCTTCCTCTACAACCTGTAGAATCATGAGCCAATTAGACCTATTGTCTTTATAAGTTACGCAGTCTCAGGCATTTCTCTATAGCAGTGTGAGAATGGACTAATACAGCTAGTTATTAGTAGAGCCAAGATTTAAATTTAAGCTTGCTAGCTCTAGAGTTCCACCTGGAACTTTTGAAACCCTACGTTAAGCCGTTGTTCACAGTATTCAACGTTGTTGAATTTCCTTTGTCGACTAACCCTAGAAGTCTTAAATTTTGTCCTGATCCTACCCGCTCTTCTCCCCACCTTAGCCTTCTCTGTCACTCAAACCAGAGCATCAGGAATCCTTTGTGATACCTCTCTTTCCTCATCCACCCTCTCTGATCCATCTCCTTCTGTACATATCAATCTTGAATCCGTCCAGTTCCTCCTTCCCAGTGACCCTGCCCTGATCCAGTCCAAATCATCATCACCTTTCATCTGGACTCATGGTCCGCCTGCTAACGTCCTTTGTGCTTCCCATCCTGCTGCCCACCCCCATCTACCCTCCACTCAGCATCTAGAAGGATTAACACATAAACTAAACCATGGAAATCTCAGTTTTTAACCCCATAAATGCTCCTCATAGGCTGGGCGTGGTGACTTATGCCTATAATCCCAGCACTTTGAGAGGCTGAGATGAGCAGATCACTTGAGGCCAGGAGTTCAAGAGCAGCCTGACTAAAAAAAGCTCCTCATGCTCCTCACGGCAGCTCAAATAAACAAAACCCAAACTCTCCCAGACTTTTCACCCTGCTTTTGCCTGCCTTCCAACCTCTCCAGCACTATCTTGTGTCTCCCCGCTAATGCATGCTCCAACGCCACAGTCTTATTTCTATTCCTGGGCTTCTCTGCTCTTTCCTGCCTTTGCCCTGTGTGGGAGCATTCCTCCCTAAACCTGTCCACAAGGCCAGCAGTTTTCAGCTTTGCTCTCAGCCTCCAAAGCATTGTGTCAAAGAGGTCTGTTCCTCCCCACCTTCTCATTTTCAATCTCCCATTAGTATTTTTCACTTTCACAGACAAAACAGCACAAGCTGTAATATACACTCCTCACATTTTATCCGCTCCCCACCCGACTTTGAACTCCCAAAGGGCAGAAGCATACGTGTGAATGCGATGGAATCCCCAGCCTCCAGCACATAGTGGTGCTTGACTGGCTTTTGCTAAATGAATGAACTGGGGCTGGGTGTGGTGGCTCATGCCTGTAATCCCAGCACTTTGGGAGGCAGAGGCAGGTGGACCACTTAAGGTTAGGAGTTTGAGACCAGCCTGACCAACATAGTGAAACCCCGTCTCTACTAAAAATACAAAAGTTAGCCGTTGTGGTGGCGCATGCCTGTAATTCCAACTACTCAGGAGCCTGAGGTGGGGTAATTGCTTGAACCCAGGAGGCGGAGGTTGCAGTGAGCTGAGATCTTGTCAGTGCACTCCAGCCTGGGTGACAAAGTGAGACTCTGTCTCAAAAAAAAAAAAAAAAAAAAAAAGGAAGGGTGAATTGGGCAGATGCAGAAGCAGGCATGTTACACACCAGTCCTCTCTGCCCCAATCCAAGGTGGCTGGATACACAGATGGGATGTCTCAGCAGGTGGGGACATTCCATCTGCTGAGACATCAAGGGTCCTTAGTGACTGCCTGGCATTGAGGCTGCAGTCAGCACAGCCATTTGGAAGAGTGAGCTCAGGGTCTCATTCACAATGCTAGGTCTTTAGTGACCATCTCATGAAAAGAGACAAATGCTTACAGGATTAAGAACTGAGTAGCAATGCATGCCTGAGATACAGAGTGAAATAAGCTGCTGCACGCACAGCCTAGGGAGCCTGAGGGGTGGGGATTACCACAATGCTGTCTTCAGGAAGCTTGTACAGGAGAGTCAGACTTGCAGAGCAGAGGCTGGACATATGAAAGGTCAAGCAGAGAGAAGGGAGCCACCGAGGCAGGGGGCAGCTTGTGGGGCTTAAAGCATGGGCTCCATAACAAGCCTGCCTGCAGGCAGGTTCGGATTCCCCTCCATGCCAGCTCTGTAGCCCAGGACAGGGAGCCTAATCTGTCCTCACTTTGTCGTCTCTAAGGTGGGAATCATAACAGTATCTACCCACAGCTTATTGTGAGGTATAAACAAGGCAATGCATGTTTAGCACGTGCCTGGCATGTAGTCAGCACTCAAAAAACAGTCCTAAGAGTTGGTGGTATCCATGGACTGGAGCAGCCATACTTGTGGCTGCTGTTGTCATGATGACAAATGAGGACAGAACAAAGGACAAGGCAGACCAAGAGTTGGAGGCTGACCCTGGCGTTTGGAGCCCTTCCCATTCTGGGTCTAACTGGTCCTTCTGCCTCGGTCCTTCCTACAACCCCCACCGTGCACCCCATGCTTCATCCCCCATAAACTTCTCCCCATTCCTGGGATGCTCTTTCCTGCTTTGGTTTCTTTCCACATGCTGTTCCCACCGTCTAAACACCCTGCTCAGTTTTCTATGCCTGGTTAGGCCCTCTTCTTCATCATGATCCCTCTCTATGCCACTTGGTCTGTGGAACCTTCCTTAATTCCTCAAGTCCAGGGCTCCTTCCTCAGTGCTCCTAAAGCTCTCATTGTATCTGTATTTGTCTCCCTACTGTACGATGTGGGCTTCTTGAGAGAAGGGACCTTTGTGCAACAAGGCTCACATTGCACCTGCTGCTTAGAACATGTTTGTGGACGGATGGCTGGTGAATAGATGGATGATAAATGGATGGATGGATAATGAATAGATGATGGATGGATGACTGATGGACAGATAGATGCATGAAAGGATGATAGATGGGTGACGAATACATGGATGGATTACAGATGGATGAATGGGTGGATGATGGATGGATGATAGGTGGATGGATAATGAATGGGTTGTTAGGGGATGGATGGATTAAAGGATGATGGAAGATGGATTAGTAATGGATGATTAATTGTAATAGTTAAAATGCAATTGAAAAAAAGGTTTCCAAAGGTAAGATGAGGGGATTAAAGGACGTACAAAGATATGTCATGGGATCAAATGAAAGAAAAATGGTACCAGTCACAGAAGATGCCTGTGACTGATTAAGTCCCTGAAATTAGGAAATAAGAATGCCCTTTAACACTGAGGCAGAAGTTCACACACAGGCAAGGCCTGTGTGCATTCTCTTCCCTGTGCCCAACCAAATGCCTGATGCATAATAGGTTTAAAGTAACTCTGAACGAAAACGTGGATGGTCCATTCTGCATCTGCCCCTCTCAGTGAGTTTGGAAAAGAAGGAATTTCAATGCACATTCTGTGTGGGCAGCAGAATGAGACCACACTCAATCCTGCAGGTTTCTTTAACAGTGACATGGCCAAGGGTGTCAGGGCACACCCAGTGGTACACACGGAGTCTAGCAAAGGTCCACAGAAACTCAGGGGCTTTGCTTTGAGTTGTAAGCTTAGATTCCTCTTTGAGGCTTTGGACTCTGCTCTTAACATACTTTTGCCCTTATGAGCCAGACTTGCCAGAGGAAAGAAACTGACATGGGAACCTGAGTTGGGAGGAGGAAGAGGACAGCAAAGACCAAGACCAGGCTCCAGAGTTTAGAAGCTCTTTGCCACATAGGGTGGCCTGGGCTGTCTTTGTCCCTTCACAGCCTGGCTTTCCAGTGGCCTCTCCTGGGTACCTGCACTTCCTCTTTGCAGATCCCTTAGGTGTCTGATTAGCCCAGCAGTCTCTCTGACCTCAATCAGACATGTGCTTCTTCCTTGGATGCTCGTCTCACACTCCCAGTCACCTGCAGGAATGTCGGGCTCGGGGGACAGCATCATCTGGTACTCAGAGTAGGATGTGATACCACGTGCACATTTACCAAGAACCCAGCAGAACACGAGCCGTAGGAGGTCTTCAGAACTCCTTTCACTTTAGCTAATCAAATAACTCCAGCAAGGTGTCAAAACCTCTGCCCTGTGGCCAGCATGCTGTGCCTTGCATATTGCCACCTGCTGCCCCTCTGCACCTGCCCGGCAGCTCCGCCTCTTCCTTTACACACTGTCTGTGAAGTCACTTTGAAGTAGCCTAAGGTTGGATTGCCTTAACACCATCCTGTAGAGGCAGGAACAATGTAGCCCCAGGGCTGGAGTTTCCAGCCAGGGCATCGCACAACACCCACCTCATGGTGACTCACCTACAGACATCAAATACAGCCACCTGCGGAGCCTGTGTGTCAGCCTTTTGGTGTCTTGGCTTTAAGAAGAAGCTAGAAGGAAGGTTGACACCATTTACTGAAATGCCCCCAACAGCAAAAAGCCACTTGGTATTTCATTTGCAACATTGAATTTGTTTTGTTTATTTTTAATTTCATTTCCTTCACAGTTGGGGAGAACTTTAAAAACGGAGGTAATGAGAACAATAAAAATCATGTGGAGATGAGCAAAGGGGACAGGTCTTCGGAGGATGCCCGTCCTTTATTGTGTCTGTATTTTAAAAAGTTTTACTGATGTAGGAATTCCCACAATGCAAAGATTTTTATATATAAACAGCACCTAAAAACTGGAATGAAAGAAGAAATTAATTACTACATCATTCATGTAATTAGCTTAAAACTGGGGTAGAGAGGAGCCGTGAGACAGTGAAAGGGAAGGGCACTGGGGAAGACCATGCAATTTGGAATTAATAAAAGTCAGAGATTAATCTGGCCAGTGACTGTGTGTTCTTGGGAAAGCATATTTGCTGATGGTGCCTCAGTTTCCCCATCTATAAAACAAAGATGGTAGTGCCTGCTTCCCAGAGCTGTATCAAAGAAAAATACTATGGATGAAAGCGTTGTTTGCCCCCATCCTGCGAAAATGTCAGTTAATTTCACAAGAAACTTAAAAGTCATCTTCTGTCCATCCCCAATGCATTCTGCTCCTTCCGGCCCCGGCCACCCCTGTGGTTGTCTTCTCTGCTCTTGATGACCCACTTCTTGCCCCCTCCCTATGGCTCCAGCCCCTACCTGTTGTCTGCTGGTCTGGACACAGCAATTCCTGCCCTCCGCTAGGTTCCTCTGCCTCCACACTCAGAGAAATGGTGCACAGAATGGCCTTTTCCATCTTCCCGCTCATCCCCATATCCCTACAACTACAAAACTGAGCTCAGCGATAAATGACCTTGGTTCCAGTGAATATAGTGTGTTGGGCTGAACTTTTCTCTGGGACTCCGATGGTGCTTTCCTGTTTGAGGAGTTGGGGTTGGCAGCTCCAACGGAGGCAAAAGCGCTTCTATTCAGATAACTGCCCAGCCGGCCAGACCCAGACAGAAACTTATCTTCAACCAGGCACCACGTTGCTCCACACTGCTGTTACCAGCAATAGACTCTCATTTGTTCTTCCTTATTGGCTGAATGGTCCCTTCAAAGGTCAGGGTTGCTAAGTATATTTATTGATAGGATTTGGCTGCCCTGAGGGGTTGCAGCATGGCGAGCCTGATGGCTGAATACTGTATACTGTCCAGTTAGAAGGCAGCAGTCAAAGAGGACACAAAGATGGGTTTCCTAAGGCCACCCCACCGGCTGCTGCTAATGGGCACTCTTGCCACAATCCCTGGGGACACAGGACTAGCACAGAGCCCTCTCTTAGTGCTTTTGCTCTCATTGACCTGAGTGGTTATCATTCCAGATAGAGGTCAGTGACTCTCAGTGACAGCGCAAGTCTGGACAGAACATTTAAACACAATGTCATCGAACTTTGGATTTACAAGCGACGTTTTTGGTCATCTCGTTCTTTCCCCTGGCTAACCTTCAAATATTTTAGAAAACATTCCCTCAGGAGTTGATTCATAACTAGGGCCAGGGGAACTTGCTCTAGTTGAGACAGTCTATTTCCTAAGACAGTCGTGATGCTGGTAAAATTGCTGCTTGCACTGGGCTGCCCCGGCCGGCACAGCTCCAGCCACTGTGCGTTGGTCTGCTCTTTCTCACTCAAATCGTCTCTGCTTCTCTAATTGTTCCCCATGGAATGGCGTGTCTCAATCTCTTGCCATCCGAGATGTTGTACCCTAAATGCACCGTTGCTTGTTAAACTCTGTCTTTTGGGAAGCTTTTTGCTATAGTTTCCCCTTGAAGTCTCACACATTAAGCATATAATAGACCACAGTTGGTCCCATCATGTACTTTCTAAAAATTACTTTCCCTTTATCCTAAAAGACCAGATGTTAACAGAAATCAAGATGTTCCAGCAGCCCTTGACTCTTACAAAGTACAAGCATTGTGTTCAGATAAGGATGCTATCATCTGCCCCTCTAGAGCTATCAGTCATTTCACTAAGACTATATGCCATAGGCCTGCCTGGCAAACAGAAATTCCACAAAAGAAAGCTGAAGAGTAAGCTCAGACCCTTATTATTATTATTATTTTTAATTTTTTTCGAGACAGAGTTTCCCTCTTGTTGCCCAGGCTGGAGTGCAATGGCATGATCTCTGCTCACCACAACCTTCACCTCCCAGGTTCAAGTGATTCTCCTGCCTCCGCCTCGCAAGAAGCTGGGAATACAGGCATGTGGCACCATGCCCATCTAATTTTGTATTGTCAGTAGAGATGGGGTTTCTCCATGTTGGTCAGGCTGGTCTCGAACTCCCAACCTCAGGTGATCTGCCTGCCTCAGCCTCCCACAGTGCCGGGATGACAGGCATGAGCCACCGCGCCTGGCAGACCCTTTTTATTTTACCCCATTGTTAAAAAATGAAAATATGTTTGAAAAGTTCAATGCAATAGCAACGTCTTTCTTTCTTCATGGACATCAAAATGAAAGAATTGTGTGATTTCTGAAGACAGATGAAGCAACGACCCCACAGCATGCATTACCCACAGAGGTAAGCCAGGACCCAGCTTCGTACTACAAAAGAGAGAACAGATGAGACTCCAACCCATGCTTTCATTAGCTGGGTAGATTTTATCCAGTAAGAGATGACAGTCAGGATGCCCGTTGACTTGGTCTCTAAGCCGGTCAGGATATACCCCTTCTGCCTCAGCGCTCCCCACACAGGCTGGTGTTGGTCCCTGAAGTTTAGTTTTCAGTCCTTATGTGGCCCCGAAGGAATAAGGCAGAGCTCATGGAGTCCTCATACCCTTGCTGTACACTTGCAGAGGGAAAGGTGGGGTTTGAACTCTGATCTTCTAGGTGGATCGTGCGTGTTCTGCAGCTGTGCGCTGGGTTCATTTTTCCCGCAACATGGTCGTCAACAGACCGAGCACAAACACGAGAGGCAGAACTGAAGTGCAGCAGCCAACGGAAAGGTCATCAGGTTGTAAAGACGCCCAAATACTAAACTTTTGACAAAACCATGAAAAATTGCACTTTAGCACTGAATTCCTTCATTCTAGTCTAGAAAAAATGTCATCTGCAATTTGTGAAATAGGCTACAGCTTTTGCCACTTCATCATAAAAATTGGAGTACTTAAGCCTAAATAAATTATATTTGGAAGACTAACGTACTAATGAAAGTTTTAGCATGAAATCCAAGCAGGATTAACAAGCTTTGCGCCATATTAAAAATTTTGACATCACTTTTATGTAGCACTCAAGAGCTGGGGGCTTTCTGTTGAGAATTCTTTTATTACTTATGAAAAATAAAACCTATGAGAGGTTAATTTATTCATATTAATATTATCTAAAAGTTGCTGATACCACAAAAATATAGCTGTGCTTTTCACTTGTATCTGGTAGTTCAATTCTGATATGCTCTGGATTGACACTGGGAAGACCGAGGGTACGGGGGAGAAGAAGGTGTTGAGTGCTTCTTGGAAGGGGCTGAAATATTTCTGCTTCAATGGAACACAGTTTTGGTTCTGGTACACATTTAGAAAGACTAAGTCCAGATTCCTTGGCTCGGAGTTATGATGTTAATAGGTGTTTCACACTTTGTTGAAGAAAATCAAGTAAAATATAAGGATCATAATGTAAACAAAGAATATTAGATATTTCATTGTGTTACATAAGCATTTATTAAGTGTGGATTTGGGAAACATCTCCTGTGCCAAGTTTTTAGTGTTTGTCACAGAATTCAGTAATAGATTCTTCTGTAGTTACATGGAAATTTCCATTGACATCTCTGTGTTTGGATTTGAGAACATTCTGTGATTTACTCACATTTCCATCCATTCATGACACTGTCAGTGGGCGTCCATTGTGTGGGCTCTAGGAGAATAGATGTGGTGGGTTCCAGTGGTTGTACTTTGGGGAAAGGTGAAGCCATGTTTCTGTCTTTGTCACTGATATACTCAAAGCACTTAGGATAATGTGTGGGAACGGAGGAGACATCCAAAAACTATTTTTATGAATTAAGAAAGAATTTTTTTTAGGAGTACAGACAACATGCTTACTCATTGGCTATCCTTCAGAAAGCTAGCACTTCACCACCTGCCCCAAATGCCTGTTTCACCTGTTCTGATTTTCCAGGATGGTGTGTAAATGGCAGGGCACGAGGTGAAGCTCACCTGTCTGCAGTAACCATCCTGGGTTGGGGCAGGTGTTTTATGATGCGATGTCCTGCTCAGGTGCTGGTGGTATTCTAGTGCAGTGGTCCCCAACCTTTCTGACACCAGGGACTGTTTTGTGGAAGACGCTTTTCCATGGAATAGGGTTGAGGCGCTGGTTTTGGGATGATTCAGGCACGTTACATTTTCGTGCACTTTATTTTTATTATTATTACATTGTAATATGCAATGAAATAATTCTACAACTCACCATAATGCAGAACCAGTGGGAGCCCTGAGCTTGTGTTCCTGCAACTAGACGGTCCCATCTGGGGAGACAGATGGGAGATGGTGACAGATCATCAGGCATTAGATTCTCATAAGGAGTGTGCCACCTAGATCCCTTGCATGCGCAGTTCACAGTAATGCAAGCAATGGGGAGTGGCTGTAAATACAGATGAATTCACTCACCTCCTGCTGTGCGGCCCAGTTCCTAACAGGCTACAGGCAGGTATTGGTCTGTGGCCCAGGGCTGGGGACCCCTGTTCTGATGGATTGCACATTTGCATGCCAGGAGATGGAAAGATGAACTTTCTTATGTTTATATAAATCCCAGTTGTCCTGAGAAATTAGACTGGGGGTCATTTAGACAGAAGAGACACCAGGGAAGCAAAACCCTCTGCTACACCCCTCAAGCCCACCTCCACTGACCTCACGGATGTTTATTTCTGCCCCTCCGTGATCAATATTTGCTTTGAATCCCCTCAGCAACTTGTATAAAGTCTGGGCTTTCCACATCCTGGCACGGTTCTCTCTCTCTCTCATGTGCCTGATAAGTCCTATACCTCCAGTGACATTTTAAACTTCCCCAAGGCAGAATCTGATATTTTCACTTTTACGTCTTTTGTCTACAAAGGATACTTTGAAAAGATCAAGAATTTAATAAACTTTCATGAAATAAGTGAATGCATCCAGGAGAAAAATTTACAGTGAGCGTTTTTTGCTTCATATTGTTTTGCTGGACAAATCTAGGTCCCTGGTTAAGGAAATTCCATTTGTACCAGACTATAAATGTGTTTGTAGTCCCTTAATATTTTTTATTATATGTCTTTATGTCTTAGACACTGCAAATAAGTATGCTGTGCTGTAATAGAAATCTGACCCTCAATATCAGACTTCTGATTGTATCACAATACTTTCCCTCCATGTTTGTGTTTTTGAAATAGAAATGTTTCTGACAAAGCATGTCAAAAGAAACTCGCCAGCCACCAGGTAGAGGGGTACCTGGCAGCAGGGCCGCTGGTTCCTGGAGTGCTGTCCATCAGTGGTTACTTCCCGGGGTTCACTGCATTGCCAGTGCTGTGTGAGGATGAATTTCCTCTTTGTTTCCCTAATCATGTGCTTTAAATGTCTTTTGAAGGATTATATGTCCTCGGCTACCATCTGAGAGACAAAGACATTGTGTAGGCAGCAGGCTGATGGTCACTGACCAGGTTGTGCCATTAAAGACCCCAGAAATCATGAAATCTCCCGGTGGATCTCAGCTCCTTCCACACCAGGAGGGGCTTCTGCAGCTATGCTTGAGTCCAGAAGGACTGCGGCTGGGGCCTGATCTTCTGACTGTCAAAAGCTGGCTTGCTCCCAGAGGTGGTGTCATGCCGGTGAAGGCACACACAAAGCTGCAATTTTAACCAAGAAATGGAGGTGAAATCCACCATATGCCTCCTTCTGGCTCTTCTTCCTCTGAAGGTTGTTCTTTGATTCGCTTGTCCCGTTTGTCTTTCACTGCTCAGCTCAGTACGTGACACTTAGCAGGCTTGTGATTCATGTTTCTTGAGTGGCTGGATGGCTGCATGTGTGGATGGCTGGGTGGGTGGGCAGATATGTTCACAGATACTATATTTATGAAATAGTAGTAATCACGAATTGAGTAGGATATAGTATCACATAATATATATCAGTATAACTATCAATATAATAATTGTAATTATTTTGAGACATTCATAAAGCTATGATCAAAATCCCTGTGTAGGCTGGGCCTGGTGGCTTATGCCTGTAATCTTAGCACTTTGGGAGGCCAAGGTGGGATGGATCACAGGAGTTTCAGACCAGCTTGGCCAACATGGTGGAACCCCATCTCTACTAAAAATACAAAAATTAGCCAGGCATGGTGGTGTGTGCCTGAAGTCCCAGCTACTCAGGAGACTGAGGCAGGAGAATTGCCTGAACCTGGGAGGTGGAGGTTGCAGTGAGCGAGATCATGCCACTGCACTCCAGCCTGGGCAACAAAGTAAGACTGTCCCAAAAAAATTTTTTTAATTGAAAAAAAAATCCCTATGTAGCATGAGCTGCTTTTATATCTGCTAGAGTCTTCATTAGTGTTTATGTTAACCAGCTAGTATAACTTTGTCCATGAACTAGTATTGAGTTGAAATTATCAGGCTAAAAGCAGTATCTGAACTTTCCTCACTGAGACTTGTACTTCTTCCTCTTCTAGAAGGTGTGTGGCTGATTGTTAAATAATGAAAGTGTATTAGGATAATTGCAGTAACGACGGCCCTTTCCCCAGAAGCACAGTGCCACGGTGGGAAATGAAAATCAACAAAATAACAAATTTGCTCTTCATTAACTTCCTTTCTAAGAAGCTTCTTTGTACGTGATAAGGTTTTGTAATTGAAGAGGGAAAAGGATCGATAACTTCCAGTGCAAAAGCAAATTAAAACTTCATAAATATTTATGTGAGGAAAATGAGACACTTCGCTGCTTGGTTTTAAATCCTTTTGGAGCAGGTGCTAGACAGACAGACACTGGGGCTTATCTTTGTTTTAGAAAAAATAAAACATGCACACTGTCGGAATCTATTAAGCTTCCCTTTTACATCCAGGTTTCTCATACTTTCTTCGGGTAACATTTCAGTGCTTTCCCCTCAGCATGTCAGTATTACATGCCACCCGTGTCCAGAGACACAAACGTGTGTGAGTACCAGACCAACCTCATGGCTCCTGAAGTCCGTTGCTGGGGACCCCTCCGGAACCACAGAGCCTGGCTCTCGAGCTCTCGAATGCAGAATGCTTGGAAAGGTTTTCCTTGCTGTTGCTCGTATCTTGACCTCTGTAATCAGAAAGCTCGGATTCAAACTTTAATTCAGCTGGTTACTAAGTGGATGACCGTTAGGACGTTGCTGATCTGCGTTCCTCTTCGTGTGTGAGTTTGGATCCTAATCATACTTGGGGTTGCTAAATCATAGTTTTCTTTGAAGAATAAATTGGGTTTTCAGCATTGTTTTATTGTAAAAATGGAGAAAGACTTTCTCTGAAGGCAAACAGGAAGACTTAGGAGAAGCATCAGTGCGCGGCCACCACAGCCAGGAAGCCTTCCTTACCTCTCACTCCTGTCTCTGTTCTGCCATCCCAGTTACAGTTGGCTACTTCCTCTTTCCACCAGGTACACCATGCATGAACCACCACCCCAACATCGATAACTATTTATTTGTGCGTGTTCTTTTCTTTTTTTTTTTTTCCAAGACGGAGTCTTACTCTGTCACCCAGCCCGGAGTGCAATGGCGCAATCTCGGCTCACTGCAACCTCCACCTCCCGGCTTCAAGCAGTTCTCCTGCCTCAGCCTCCCAAGTAGCTGGGACTATTGGCGCATGCCACCACACCTGACTAATTTTTGTATTTTTAGTAGAGATGGGGTTTTGCCACTTTGGGGCTGCTGGTCTCGAACTCCTGACATCATGATCTGCCCACCCTGGCCTCCCAAAGTGCTGGGATTACAGGCGTGAGCTACCGTGCCTAGGCATATCTGTACTTGTTTCCCTCTTGGTCACCCCTGCGAGCCTAGACGGACCCTTGAGTATGTGAACCATGGTCTAACCCATGTTTGTTTCCCCGGTACCCAGCCTGCCATTTATAGGCACTCTGTGTTTATTGAATTAATTAACAAATTGATCCAAGATCACCTACATAATGTTGAATATAGTCAAAAGACAGGCAGGTAGTATACCTGTGACTCAGTCACATTTTTTTGCATTCACAAGGTATGTCCCATTTTTGTTGACAAAGTCAAAACCGTTCTAAATTATTGCATGAACTTTCTCCTAGAATTGACGTTGTTTTATCAGAATAGCCATTACCAGTGTTGGTCAAAGAAATAGAAATTTGGTTCTGACCAATGAGACCAGCTCATTTTGAGCCCAGTGTACAAAGAAAGTGTGCCGATTGATTGTATCCTGTGTGATGACTTGATGGCAACAACAAGAAGCCAGAATTCAAATAGACTGAAAGTACTGTTACCTGCAGTGGCTCTAATGCTTACTACAGAGGTGCCAGAGTGAACAGCAGAAGGAGAGGAGGAGCAGCGAACCCGCTTCACTTTGTCAGTATTTATGAAAACTGTGGGCACAGCTAATGGGAGACTCCACTTTTGTTCATGAAATAAACTACACAGTCATGTTGACAGGGACTGCTTGAATGGATTTTTCCTTTTCTTTTTTTTTTTTTGAGATGGGGTCTCACTCTGTCACGCCTGTATTCCCAGCACTTTGGGAGGCTAAGGCAGGTGGTTCACCTAAGGTATGGAGTTTGAGACCAGTCTGGCCAACATGGTGAAACCCCATCTCTACTAAAAATACATATGGACAGGGACTGCTTGAATGGATTTTTCCTTTTTTTTTTTTTTTTTTTTGAGATGGGGTCTCACTCTGTCACCCAAGCTGGAGTGCAGTAGCACAATCTTGGCTCACTGCAACCTCCACCTCCCAGGTTTAAACAATTTTCCTGCCTCAGCCTCCCAAGTAGCTGAGATTACAGGGCTGCACCACCACACCTGGCTAATCTGTATTTTTAGTAGAGATGGGGTTTCACCATGTTGGCCAGACTGGTCTCAAACTCCATACCTTAGGTGAACCACCTGCCTTAGCCTCCCAAAGTGCTGGGAATACAGGTGTGATCCACTGTGCCCAGCCTGAGTGGATAGTGACAGCTGTGTGTCATATTTTCCAGTTCATATGCAATTGAGACGTTTGTTCATTTACTTTTCTACAAAGTACCTCCAGGAGCATTTTGTGACGTGTTCTGGTTTCATTTTTTGTCTCCTCTGATTTTTTTTTTCTCTCTGCAGCCTGTTTCTGTTGGGTTCTAGTACTTTCAATCTCATAAAAGAAAGGGTAAGAAATAATTATTTTTATGAGCATACAAAGAAATATATCACTCTTTTACATGAAAGAGAGTTTGACAACTTGTGTAAGGTTTCAACTGCTGCTTATAAAACTATCTGAAAGATGTTTATCAAAAAAAAATGTGGCCTCCATAAAGATTAAGGTAAACCAAAAAGGAAATAAAAGTAATTCTCATTTTTCTAACATGTTTTATTGATTTGAGTTTAAGGTGCAAAAATCTTTTTATAAAAATGTAAGCTAATAGCAGAACACATGTATCACAAACCAAATTCCTCTGGTGAGAAGCTTTGTAATTACGATGTGGGATTTTTTTTTTTTTGACTGTTTGAGACCATGTTTATTCTCTACCTAAGAGAATAGATCCCATTTCTATAGAAAGGAGTTTTTAAATGACTGTGATGATTGATTTTGTCTAATGTAAATGCTAAGATATTGACGCAGCCATTTTCACATCAGTGATCTCATAAATAAAACACAAAAGCTTTCCCTGTTACCATTTTTAAAAATTCCAAAATTAAGATAGAGACTAACATTGTATTCAGAATTGAGGTTAATAAATTAAGTTAAATGAGTGCATGGAGATTCTTCCCTAATGAAGCTGAACAAAGATGCCAGAGGCTGGAGTGGCACATCACTCACTGCAGCTACCTCCATTCAAACACAAAGCCTCCCTTTCTTTTTGCCCATAAAGCCTGATAATGAAGAAGGACTCCAGCCGAAGCCTGAGTTCCCATTCTTTGTTGCGGTGTAAGAAAGCAGGGCAACTCTTGATGGTATTATTTAACTTTATCTTGAATTCACTGCATTGGATTCATTTTTTGTTTGTTCGTTTGCAGATTTGTATCTGCATTCTTCCCTGGGCTTTCTTCCCACATTCTTAAACCAAAATGTTGTTGACTTCTGTCTTTTAAATAACAAAAACAAGCAAAACAAAAACGATTCCTATCATCATCACAAATCTTCAGTAGGAAACCTAGATACAGATTCTGGAGTCAGACTGATTTAGGTCCCAGTCCGGTATCTCTGATTTATTAGCTGTGTGGTCTTAAGCTACGTAATTTCTCTGTGTCTCAGCTGTCTGTTCTGCAAAATGGTCAGATTCGTGAGACCTTATGAGGCTTTTTAAGTAGCAAATGAGAGACAGCTTCTTAAATATTAGAATGGCATATACTAGGGCCTCAATAAATGGTGGCTGTCATCATTATTCTGTAATTATCAGTGTTCCACATCTCACTGGCTTCAAATCTCCTGTTTCTCATCCTTTACTTTTTTTTTTTCCATTTGCAATCTAATGCTCTCTTCTATTTTCCTCCTAGATAAAGTAATTCTCCATTTTTCTTAGTCTTTTCTTGACAACTTGGCCTCTCCCTTCATAAAAAGCTCTAATAAATATTTCCCATAGCACACCTGCAGCTGTGTACATCTGTAAATGTATAATACCTAGTGCGTTATGACCAGGAAACCTTCTCTGTGTGTGTGTGCACGTTTGTACGTGTGTGCATGCATGTACAGATTGCACACACACTTTGGCACACTCCTGCTTAAAAAAATAACACAAGGACAGATTCAGTATAGCTGTATACAAACAGGACAGCTCTTTTTCAAATGAAGGGAGCCCTTTTCTGAAACATCGGGAGTCACAGGTGCTGATTTCTGTCCATGCTTTGCTTCTCTCTCAGGCTTTGGCAGTAAAGCCTTAGAGGAAAGCTCCTGCAGGACCCAGACATCACATGGAAGAGCCACCTCATGTTTGACCACACACATCTCCACACTTTAGAAGACAGTGAGAGATGTTGTTCAGAGCCCTTAGGAATTAAGTTTTTATTTGAATTTGTTTTTATAAGGTTATTATTTTTAGGCTAAAAGATTATCATATTTTAGTTACACTACTGCTTCCTATGCCATTGAAACAAAATGATTGTATTACTCCGTGAAACACAAATAATACAGAACGTACTTAATTTAGCTATTTACTTATTCTGAGGACAAGACAGACTGTGGCCCAGATGAGTGATTCAGAGTTCCTGCAATGGCAGCATCTCGCCATTTCTGCTTGTATATTCCCTCTCCTCTTCATGTGTCTTACATTTCACCTAGCGTCTTTATTTTAAATGACCGTAAACTCTATTTCGTATCACCTGTAAATGAATGCCCTGCCTGACGGATCCCAAAGCCCGGATTTTGAATCACAGCCTTGGCCGAGAGCAGTGTTTACTCTCGGTGAGTTGTGAGCTCTGTGAACAAAAGGCAGGAGGGCCAGAGACGGCCTTGAACGTGTGTTCATTCGTGGTATTTTGTCCATCAGAGTCCCTGAGACGATTCTCCACTTGGGATCCTTCTGCAGTTGTTAGCGTGCGTCCCGGAACTCAGCGCCTGACCCGTTCTGTTTTATTAGCCACCTGGTTCTCTGACCCCCTGAGGACCGCAGTGACCTGACTCTCTTGGAACAGTTCTTTCTCTGCGGTGTGCAGGGTGAGGGTGCGGCAGCCTGTCTTTATGCTGAGCTAGCACACACAGAATGTTGATTTCCGTCACACAGCTTTGGGGAAAGACCTTACGAGATCCATATTGCCAAAACAGGGAAACAGCAGATCCCACCTGCCTTTGGGGCTTAAATGCTGACTGGGCTCCCTTGCAGAGGTTTGAACCCCCAGGGAAGTCCAGGGTGGTAAGCGAGAGCCTTTCCCCTCCATCCAAGAGCAGCTTGCAGGGCGGCTGCCGGCTGGGCTTGTTTCAGTGGAAGCCCTTGCTCTCCTGCGCAGTCTGATGAATGAGAAAACCCTTTCCCAGCCCCCCAACAGCACACATACGTTGCTCACACATCACATCACTTCCCCGTCTCACCACTCGAAGAAACAACTAGGTTATGTTTCAGAACTCCTTGTACTGTTCCTCGATTGTTTTTGATGAGAGAAAAAAACGTAAGGCATTTATAGGCAGTTTCACAGCAACTCATGTATGCAGAAAAAGGAAAATAGATTCGATGCTGTGTTTCTTGGCACTCAGCACGGACTGTTTTAGAAACATGATCAAAATAAAAACCTTTAGAAATCTCTTCTTGGTGTTCAATGGTCTGCCTGTTTTGGTTTTTATTTTCCAAGCAATTGTTATTGTTTCAATTATTAATAATAATATTTTGTAAAGTTGCCCTGTGAGCAGGCAGGCCACTGGGGAGGTGAGTTACAACTCTTGGCACCTGGCTGTGTGGTCCAGTGGCCGCTGCGTACACTGGTCTGCTGGTGCTGTGTGTTTCTCTCGGCGGCGTTCGTGTATTTGTAAATACGCTGCCTCCTCGTGTGTGCTGTGCTGCTGGACTTGGCTGCAGGTCCTTGTGAAGCCACGTTTCTGGCTATTCTCACAGGATTCTGGCTCTGAAGGTGGTCCCAAGGAAAGAGCAGACAAACTCAATTTTTTTTTAAATGAAAAGGCATGGGGACTGTGGTCTTCAAATATGTCATTATCATAGGAGACAAAAGCAGTGAAAATGTCTCACTCTAAGAGGCTACGGGTATTGAGGATGGGGAAAGACAACGGGAGATGGAATATCCTAGAATCTCCCTGTGGTAGATGGCGGCACCACTCTGAATGTGATTTAAAAAAAAAAACCATGCAATTGTTCATCTTAAATGTGCAAGTTGTATGGTAGGGGAACAGTGTCTTAAAGTTGTTAATAAAAAGATCGAGAAAAATGGGCCAGGCATGGTGACTCAGACCTGTAATCTCAGCACTTTGGGAGGCTGAGGCAGGCGGATCACGAGGTCAACATGAGACCATCCTGGCCAACATGGTGAAACCCCGTCTCTACTAAAAATACCCAAAAAATTAGCTGGGCTTGGTGGCGTGTGCCTGTAGTCCCAGCTACTCACTCTCACTCGGGAGGCTGAGGCAGGAGAATGACTTGAACTCAGGTTGGAGAAGTTGCAGTGAGCCGAGATCACGCCACTGCACTCCAGCCTGGTGACAGAGCGAGACTCTGTCTCAAAAAGGAAAAAAAAGATAGGGAAAATGAACACGACACCCTAATGCAAGCCCTGGCCCTGGACTGAACTCGGCCCAGAAAGGGGAGAGACATGCCGAGAAGCTCACAGCTGGGTCAGGGACAGCCTTGGGTGTGGCTGCGAAGGGAGGGGCTGCCTGGATATATTTGCTGGCTTGGATAACCAGGCCATGATGCATAGGAGAATATCTGCTTATGAGAAATATGCAATGAAGTATTTGGTGGCCAAGGGGCATGATATATATCATTTATCCTCAGATGGTTTAGGAAAGATGTTGTGTGTGTGTGTGTGTGTGTGTGTGTGTGTGTGTGTGTGTAAAGATTTGGGGAGGTGGGCAGTGGGGGGAAGGGGGAGGAAGGGAACAAAGGATAAAGCAAATGGAATAGAATATCAACAACAGATGAATCTGGACAAAAGGTGTGTATATATCTATGTATATATGTGTATATATGTATGTATATATCTATGTATATATGTGTATATATATGTGTATATATGTATATATATGCATATATGTGTATATATGTGTGTATATATGTATATATGTGTATATGTGTGTGTGTATATATGTACATATATGTGTATATGTGTGTATATATGTGTATATGTGTATATATACATGTGTATATATGTATATATATGTGTATATACAGTTGGTTGTATTTTTTCTTTGCAATTTTTCTGTAAGTTCGAAATTACTTTCAAATATTAATACTCTTTTTTTAAAAACACCCATTCCTGGCCCCCAGCCCCTGCGATGCCGACTCTCTGGGCCTGAAGTACTTTCTGACCCCAGTGTCCCAGACCAGCCTAAGAAATTCTCTGGAGACAGGAACTCTGGTCTCGGGGCCCCAGGCAGACTCTGCCACCCTCCTCAGGAAGATTTTCAAACCACCGAGGAGACTGAATTAGCATTGCAATTTTCATACTTTTGTTCCTCCATTGACTTAAAACTTGTATTCTGAAAATGTAAAAACCCTATCTTCAAAAGAAGAGGAAATAGTATATGGATCCCTCCTACATGCCAGCAGTTCTCAACTGAGGGCGATTTTACCCCATGGGGGACAGTTAGCAGTGTCTTGGTGACAGTTTTGGTTGGAAGACAGTTACTGGCATCTTGGGGGTAGAGGCCAGGAATGCTGCTAAACACCCTCCTTTACAAGGGACAGCCCCCCAGCACAGGATCATCCGCACCAAATGTCAGCTGAGCCGAGGTTGAGAAACCCCACCCGAACACCAGTCACCCAGATTCAGCCAGTGTTAACATTTGTCACTTTTGTCATTTCTGTGGTTCTCCCCTTTCTGAGGTCACTTCAAACAGATGTCATGCCATTGCTCCTCTTAACACTTCAATATTCATTTTTAAAATAACACACAGTGGGGTAGGGTGCAGTGGCTCACGCCTGTAATCCCAACACTTTGGGAGGCCGAGGCGGGTGGATCACGAGGTCAAGAGATCGAGACCATCCTGGTCAACATGGTGAAACCCCGTCTCTACTAAAAATACAAAAAATTAGCTGGGCACGGTGGCGCATGCCTGTAATCCCAGCTACTCGGGAGGCTGAGGCAGAATTGCCTGAACCCGGGAGGCGGAGGTTGCGGTGAGCCAAGATCATGCCATTGCACTCCAGCCTGGGTAACAAGAGCGTAACTCCGTCTCAAAAATAAAATAAAATAAAATAACACACGGTGCCATCATTACACCCAACAAAATTAGTAATGATTCCCCAGGACCCTCTAATAACCAGAGTCTGAAGTCCCGGGTCAAACAATGCTCTGACCCATCAAGAATTGAAATGTGATTGTTTAATTTTGCAAATCTCTGCCTTTATGGGAAACAGAGAGAGAAGTAACTGGACATTTTATCTACTTTCTGGCTGGATCCATTGCCCCAGTCTTTGAGTGTACAGGAGTGTACTTAATACATAATTGTTTTTTGACCCCAAGAAGTGTTGATTAATTCAATAAGTTTGTAGATCATAATAGTATTTTTTAAATGAAACTATTAGGAGGGATTACTGAGACTGATAAATTACATTTTTTAGTCATTAAATTGGGCCTCTCTCCTCCTCAACATATTTGCTCTTTTTTCCCCCAGATACGTGGAAAGCTTTCAGCTCTTGATGAAGAACTCCTTTCTGGAGCATGTTTTTAGAATATGAGTTTAGTAGCACACATGATGTCATCCCAATTCCCAATGTTTCGTGCAAGATTGTTGTGTGAAAAAGAAACCATAAATCCCATCTGAATTCTAGTTGCTGGGTTCTTTATAGGAAGTATTCTTCTGTTTTCGTTTTTTAAAGAAACCACAGCAGTGTCATCTGAGTAACAGATCCATGGCTTGGAAGCCAGAAATAATGGAAGCATGTTTCTTTCTTCGGGCCAAAGTCCACCCAGAGAAGTGAAGTAATGTTTTGGGCTGGGTGCATTGAGTAGGTATCTGGTTGGGACCCATACCCAGGACATCCCGGAGACTTAGCAGGGGACAAGCCACAAGAAAAGGTTCTAACTCTTAGCCTAGTACTATAACATTGCTTGTTGCCTAATGCCAGCAGCTCGTTAAAAATGCAGTTCCAGTGAGTAATACATTAGAATGCCTGGACAGCAAATGAACTCTAAAGATTTCATAAATGTAATGAATTACTGCTTCAATCAAATATGAACCAACTAACCACCCCTGTCACGGTTTTTAACTAATTTTACAATTTGACACCATTACGCTTATTAAAGATCTCTATTTTTCACGACCCAGGGTAATATTTTGTCCTGTATTGCATTACTTAACTAAATCAACAAGGTAATTCATAAGAATTACCCTGCCTAGCCTAAGAATAATGAAAGCAACATAAAATATTCCCGAGCATCATTTTGACTAAACGATTTAAGTGCTTGTGGAAATTTAGCCGTGAGAATTAGCCCAATTTGTAACCTGGGAGCCTGGAATTGAATAAGAAATTAAGGCACTGGGGAAATGTCCGTTTACCCTTGGAGAGTCCATATGGAGGAAGCAAATAGTTTAAAGGCCCAGCTGTCGGAATATTGATTGGTGTGGCCTTTATCCTGGAGAGAAATCCATCAGTGAATGGCCCATTGTCACCGGCATCTGTCCTTTGCTTCTTCTCTAGGGTTCTCGACAGCGTTAGTTCTTAATGCACAAACTTTCCAGTTTTTTTTTTTTCTTTAAGCCCAGTTGCTGGTCAAGTAGTAAATCAACTAAGCACTTGGAGAATAGTTACTGGGAAACTGATACTCAGCATGGGTATTACAAGTACTTCTTGTTGTGGTTTCTTTAAAACAAAGAAAACAAAAAAATACTTCCTATAAAGAACCCAGCAGCTAGAATTCAGATGGGATTAATGGTTTTATGTTACAATTTTATATTTTACAATTCTTCCTTGTCCCAGAAACATGGTACTTTTCTAACAGCTCTGTTGCAGGAGGTGGTGTCTGCTTGCGGCTGGCACAACTCGTGGCTTTTTTTTTTTGATCTTCCTGACTCAGCCTGGGGGATCGGGGCAGGCAAACTCACTGGGCCTTCACAGGAAAGAGGGTGTGCTTTAACTGATTATGCCTCTGTACACCTGGGTCCACGCGCAGGGATTTCCCCCTTGTTTTTTTCAAGGAGAAAGACGTCCATTTCAAAATCCAGGCACATTTCATGGTAGCCTCAGGAAGACCTGAACCGCTCCGTGGGCCAATTTAGAACACTTTAGAAAGTTACGGTCCTTTTCCCCACCCCGGATCCCTCCTGGTGTCTATCTCCTGGCAGTGATGGTATGGAAATTTGCAGAGCATGACCCTCTTTAAGCAAGCAGAGAGGAACAAATTTGATCTAACACACATTCTACGAGTTTGGTTTAATGTAGGTCAATTTTTAAGAGAACCGAGCTGGCCAGTCTGCAAGTCCGCTGGGGAGCTGGCTGGCTGGCTGGCTGGCTTCCACCACAGCCAAGAAAATCCCCTTCTGCCTCAGAGCACCAATTAATACAAGTTCTTCACCGAGCTGGGTGGGTGAGGGAAACGGGGCTGAAATGCATCCAGCTTTCTGTGAAACCACTTACCAAGTCATCAGCCCTGAAAACGTGCAGGACTCCCTGCTTGGGGCCGAGTGCAAGATGCCAGTCTACACCAGCAGCCTCTCAGATACCAGCTGGTGTGAGGAGGGGCACGCACACCAGGTAGTTTTATTTTTAAAGTGTAACGCTGTGTGTCCAAGGAGTCAAAGGTGTTTTGGTTCGATGGTTCATTCCAGATAAGTCAGCTAAACTGTTTTTAATTCTGGAAGTTAAGGAAATGTCCTTTGAAGATGTATTTTGTAAAGTTTATTTTCTATTCTACCTTATGGACTAAAAACCAGATATATTTAGGTGGTAGTACTTCTAAGAATCAGTTTGTTTTATCAGTCAGTGTTTTGTGGGTTTTGGTGGTATTTTTTTTAAGAGTGGAAAGAACTCAGATCCTAAAATAGCAGCAGATCAGTAATGATTCTATTACGTATGAGTGTTTTTGACATATTTTTCTCATTCTCATTTGTTACATTCATTCTACGAGTGTTTATTGAGCATCTACTAAGTTCCAAACATTAGTGTAAGGGCTGGGGAGGTAGCCAGACAGACTCTGCCTTCATGGGGAAACATACCTCAAATGACAGAGCAAATAAATGAGAAATGGCACTAAGTGTTTAAGGAACAGGGAAGGACCTTGCAAGAGCGGCTGACAAGGAGAATCACACTTAGGAAAGGGCAGGCAGCGAAGATTGCTGCAGATACTGTCGTTTTGGATGAGGGTTACTAAGAGTTGGCCAGGCAGAGAAAGTGGGAAGAATGTTCTGGACCAAGATAAGAAGGGCGGTGGACTTGGGAAACCAAAGCGAGGCCATGGAGCCTAAGTGGCATGAATGGGGCAGGTAAAGGGGGTGGACCTGGTCCACACTAAGGAATTTTTGTTTTGTTTTGTTGTTGAGATGAAGTCTTGCTCTGTGGCCCAGGCTGGAGTGCAGTGGCACGATCTTGGCTCACTGCAACCTCTGCCTCTCAGGTTCAAGCAATTCTCCTGCCTCAGCCTCCCAAGTAGCTGGGTTTACAGGCACATGCCACACACCCAGCTCATTTTTTGTATTTTTAGTATAGACAGGGTTTCACCATGTTGGCCAGCCTGGTCTTAAACTCCTGACCTCAAGTGATCCACCTGCCTCAGCCTCCCAAAGTGCTGGGATTACAGGCATGAGCCACCGTGTCTGGCCCTGCACTAAAGAATTTGAATACTACTCTTGGTTCTGTAAGAAGCAGTGTAGTGTTTTAAGTGGAGAAGTGACATGATCCAGTTTGGTTTTAAAAACTCCACACTGGCTGTTGTATGAAAAACACACCCAAATGTTTCAAGAGTGAAAACGGAAGTCTGGTGAATCTATTATGGAAAGTTAGGTAAAGGGAATGGTAGGCAAGATGAATGGAAGCTGGCGGGCTTATTAATAGTAATAATTGCTTCCATTTACTGAGCACATAATGTGGGTTCAGCATGTTTACCATCTATAACATATTTACCTTCCCACATAGCATCGCTGTGAGGTGGGCACTATCATTCCCGTTCTAGATGAGGAAACTCCAGCATGAGATCAGATTTCTTGTTCAAGGTCAAGAAAGAAGAAAATGGCAGAATGAGATTTGTTCTTTACCACTGTTGCTATACTGTTGCTAGAGATGCATTTTAAAGGTAGATTTGTCTTCTTGTCCACATTTTCTTTCTGGAAAATGTATCAGCCCAAACATTCTGCAGACACTGACTGAAAGCCTTTCGGAGTCAGGAGCTGACCTTGGAAGTGAGTAAGGAAAACCCACCTGTTAGCCCAGCTGAAAAGCCACATCTCTCAGCTTGAATCTTTTTGTACATGAGATTCAGTTAGTCAGTTAGGTAAATGCATTCCTTAAAATAACCAAGAATTTTCTGGGTCAGGAGAGGAGAAAGATATGCTTTTCTATCCAACATGTATATGGCCAAGGGCTGGGTGTAAGATATGTTAGCATGTAACAATCCAAGCCCATTGCCACTTTAAGAGTGTGTGACCTTGAACACATTTCTTAACACTTCTGAGCCTCAATTCCTGTATCTATAAAATTGCCATATTACCAACTTCAGAGTGTTACTGTAAAGATTTAAAGAATCACCAGTTGTCACATGTCCTCCCACATCATAGACCATGAGGATGCTTAATGAGCAGTGGCTAATAAAAACCACTTGCAGTCTAGGGAAAGAGAGGCAATTAGAAAATGAATTAGGCCAGGCGTGGTGGCTCACGTCTGTAATCCCAGCACATTGGGAGGCTGAGATGGGCAGATCACCTGAGGTCAGGAGTTTGAGACCAGCCTGATCAACTTGGAGAAACCCCATCTTACTAAAATACAAAATTATCCAGGCATGGTGGCACATGCCTATAATACCAGCTACTTGGGAGGCTGAGGCAGGAGAATCACTTGAACCCAGAAGGTGGAGGTTGCAGTGAGCTGAGATTGCTCCATTGCACTCCAGCCTGGGCAACAAAAGCAAAACTGTCTCAAAAAAAAAAAAAAGAAAATGAATTAGAGATTCATTTTGTTTCTGGTCTATAGATTATTTGCAGACAGTATATGGCACTAATAAACGAAATGGGTTTGATTGTTCACTTGCGTTATTGAATGAATATTTCACACAGCTTTACTCATGGAGTACTATCAACTGATACACATAAAATGACTAAGGTAATTATTCTTTAGACGGGAGGCAAACAGAACCCTGATTTACACAGTGTCTCCTTGTTCCTTTCAGTTTTGACCCATGGCAGTAAGTAGGATGTAGACTCACCCAACCCACTCCAAATTCTTTATCATTGCTTTTTTTTTTTTTTTTTTTGAGACGGAGTTTCACTCTTGTTGCCCAGGCTGGAGTGCAATGCGATCTCGGCTCACCGCAACCTCCGCCTCCTGGGTTCAGGCAATTCTCCTGCCTCAGCCTCCCAAGCAGCTGGGATTACAGGCACACGCCACCATGCCCAGCTAATTTTTTGTATCTTTAGTAGAGACGGGGTTTCACCATTTTGACCAGGTTGGTCTGGGTCTGATGACCTCGTGATCCACCCGCCTCGGCCTCCCAAAGTGCTGGGATTACAGGCTTGAGCCACCGCGCCCGGCCGTAAAAGTTAAATTTAAACATACATATGAAGTGCGTTTGCTTAGGAAGAGCTCAAATGCCTGTTAGCTGACGCTGCTGCTACTGTTACAGCCAACTCTTGCTTTTTTAAGGGAAGGAGGAAAATTCTGAAGTTTAAGAGAAATGACTCTTTTACTTATGTTAGCAGAAATGTTTGCAGAAAGCAATGGAAGCTGACCTACTAAATCTACCCTTGCCATTGATTCTGAGAGAAGTGGGCGTGGGGCTTTAGTGGTCAGTGGACGTAATGGTTTATCGGCTTTACGACTTTTCCCCTGTATCCGAGGCCCTATTTTTTTCTCTTAAAATTGTGTTAATGAAACTCGATAGGTCTCACACTAGGAAGGCAGTCATGACACATTAAAAACAGCCTGAAACGGTATGTAAGTCCTCATCCAAGACTTGCAAACTTTATCTGGTCATTTAAAAGGGGAGGAAACAGCCCAAGCCTTAAGACTGAGTGTCATGCCAGCTGGGGAGCTGCAAAGGCAGGAGGAGCCCATCAGTTTCACCTGGTCATACATTTCAGCTGGTGAACAAGTCAGCCCTCATGTTCTTATAGAGGCCTCTGCTGAGTCTGCAACACTCCAAAGGGGTGTGTGTCAACAGATAGGCTCATCTGAACAGTCCCAAAAGACAGTCATAACAGCATGTCTCAGGGTGTCACATGATTTGACCCAAAACTCTGTATTTGTGACTTACAATGGGAGCCGTATATTAAGAAGTTATTTTGCAGGAGACTTTGTTGTCCCCTACAGCTTCCAAAATGCTGTATCAACAGTTTTATTTATTATAGTTTGTGAAACTAGATGAGAATGAGCTGGGCAGAAGCAGCTTTTTTTTTATTCCAGGGGATAAAACAAAAGTTGTTTTGATCATTTCGAGTATTTTCGTAAATGGAGAATAACAACATGGAATGTAAGTGCTCCATTGTTCTTACAGATGTATGGTTTAAATAGTTAGGATCCCCAAATACTGAAATTATACCCAGAAATAACTTGGATTTTGTAACAAAATTGAATTGCATGTGAAGAGAAATAGCATAGCACTATTTTCAAGTGTCTCTTCCAACATGGAAGAAAAATTATTTCAGAAAAATCCAGAATTGGGTTTGTTGCTGCTTATTTTTCAGACGGTCAGAACCATGTGCTGATGCTGCTTCCTTTGAAGGCAGTGTTGACCAGCAGTTCTGAACAGGTGGGCTTTAGAGCTAAATAGAGTCAAGTTTAGTCTCCAGGGTTCAGCTGCGTGGCTTTGGACGAGTCACTTAACCTCTCTGAGTGTTTCCTCTTCCTTATCAGGCAGGCGATGACAGTCCTTATCCTGCAGAGTCTCTCAGTAAGGAAGCGCATATCAAAAGCGAATGCCCCTGGCTGGACGTGGTGGCTCACACCTGTAATCCCAGCACTTTGGGAGGATGAGGCAGGTGTGAGGAGTTCAGTACCAGCCTGGCCAACATGGTGAAACCCCATCTGTACTAAAACTACAAAAAATTAGCCAGGTGTAGTGGTGCTTGCCTGTAATCCCAGCTACTCAGGAGGCTGAGGCGGGAGAATTGCTTGAGCTTGGGCGGCGGAGGTCATAGTGAGCCAAACTCACACCTCTGCATTCCAGCCTGGGCAACAGAGAGAGGCTCAGTCTCAAAAAAAAAAAAAAAGCGAATGCCCCCAAGGCCTGACAGTGATCAGGGGCAGGAGCAAGGTGGCAAGGTGATGAGGGCAAGGCACTGAGGGTCGTGTGGCAATGCTTTGCTTTCACTCTCCAAGCCAAGAACCCAGACCATGAGTACTTAACAGGCTGCGATAACTTTCACCGTAAAAAAGAAGCATAAATATTTGCAAAGACAAAGTTCTGAAAGAAGTCTGAGCAAAGTTGAGATGTGAGAAATATCGGATGTCTTCTTTTTCATTTTTCTCCTCTTATTTTGTACCTTAGTATACTGGCTTCAGACAGAATCCTTCAACTGTCTGATCTCTTTATAAAATAGTCCAGAAAAGCCCATGATAGCAGCATTAAGAGCTCCATGATCCCAGCCAGTCTAGAGTTTCCGCTGAAAACTAAAGCGAGTGTTTTCAGAGGATGCAGAGTCCGGTCTGGGTGCATACGGTTTGCCCTCCGGATATTTTCTCTGTATTTAGTTAGCTCTGATTGAGGAATAGACCGTTTTCATTAAAGGATATCATTTTAGTAACTGGGAAAATCCTGATCATGATTTTTCGTTATAATCTTTATTGGATGCTATGTTTTGTTAAAGCTTCCGGCTCTTTGTCCCACATACGAAAGCATTTGTAGCTGTGTTTCCACATTCTAATAAAATAAATCAATTACCCAAATTTATATATGAATGATTTTTGTAATTTGTGGAATAATGACATGATAAAGTAAATCTTCAGCAGAAAACTCGGTTGAGTACTTCGTTCGAATACCAAATGGATCTACCAGGAAGAAGAAATCACTGATGGCTACATTGCCTGGTATGATTTAATTGCAAAGAGTATCCATACTGCCTGCTGGTGTGAACTGAGAAACAAGAACTGTCTGGTGACACTGTGGCATGAATATGCTGTACAGGATAATTAAACCTTCGACCCATATGTACAGTCTTTAAAGAAATCATAGGAAAAAGTTGACATGTCATCAATGAGTTTTTTCATGTTCTGAGTAATTGATGCCAGTCCCTTACTTGTCTTTCCCCATTTCCCTCTTTCAGCCAGTTCTGAAATTGATAACATGTTGTCAGGGTTGATCTGGATGACCGGAGAACATTCAGAATTCTTGAAATAATGAGGGAATGAATGTGATTGTCCCCGCCCCACACCCCCTGTACGATAAGTGAAAGCAACTTGAAGCATATTTATTTTATTTTTAATTGATACAATTAGTTCCAATACATTCTATTCATATTGAGTTACTTTTCTATGATAATAATTCTATTTCTCATTCATTTATTTATGAAGCACTTCTTGTATTGTGCTGAGTTTAGAGGTGTTGTTTCTGCTTTTTAGCTCAACCCAATGTGAGAGAAAGACAAGTAAAAAGGAAATAAGGCAGAAGAGGGCGAGTCTTGTAACAGAATCCAGGCAGAACACAGGAGAAAGGCTGATTTCCTCCCGGGGTCAGGGGGCTTCTTTCGGCTCTCCCACCCTTGGGAGTGTAACATATGTCATCTGAATGAAATCCATCTCATTCAAACTAGGTGACTAAATTATATAAAGGTGAAGTTAAAGTCAGATAATTTCAATATTGATTTGAAAGCAATTTGGAGGTCATTCCTGTTTTGATTCAATACTCAAATCATTTCAGAAATGCAAGAAATTTTATCAGGAAGAACTTTACCTACATGCAAATCCTAAATAATCATTTTCAGCCAGTATATCCTAAGATTTTGAAATCAGAAAATACAGTACTCAGCCAAAAAGGATGGGAGTCTACTTGTCCTCTCTAAATGAAGGTCGACTCTGCATCTCCAAACCGTAGACGCATGGAATCGCCTGCTTCCATGACATGTCCCACAAAGAGAACATCTCTCAGTACTGAGCATGGCTGTATTAGACCACTGTTGCATGCTGTGAAGAGATACCTGACATTTGGTAATTTATAAAGGCAAGAGGTTTAATTGGCTCACGGTTCTGTAGGCTTTACAAGAAGCATGGCATCGGCATCTGCTCAGCTTTTGTGGAGGCCTCAGGAAGCTTGCAATCATGGTGGAAGGTGAAGTGGAAGCATGTACCTCCTAAGAAAGTGGGAGCAAGTGAGAGGAAGGGGTGGAAGGAGGAGGTGCCACATACTTTTAAATAACCAGATCTTGCAAGAACACACTCTCACAAAAACAGCACCAAGCCGTGAAGGATCCACCCCTACAATCCAAACACCTCCTACCGGACTCCACCTCCAGTTTTGGGGGTTACAATTCAACGTGAGATTTGAGTGGGGACAAGTATGAAAACTATATCCATGGCTAAGATTGAACTCATGGTCTCTTTTCTTTCCTTTATGAGTCACCCATCTCCATTGACATTGCCCAGGAGTCCTCAGTGACGTCTGGGATGGAATTTCCCAACCCGTCATGTCCTGGTTCAAATGAGATCTAGTTAAGAAAAAAACTTTAAAAACTGAAAAGCAAATTAAAATGTATACTACAGAAAATAACCTGTGTGGATGCTATGCTCTATGTGGACGTTCACACCAGCCTCCTCACTGACCTTTCTGCAGCTTGTTTTTTCCTCTTTCCCTTCCAAGTCTCAGCCGTGTGGTGTGTGCCTGTCAGAATGGCCTGTTTGGCAGCTCTGCGTGGCAGAGGATAAAGTCAGCAGCATTGGGCAGCATGTAGGTTCCGTTCCCAGCCTGCCTGGCTCAGCAGCGGCGGGTCTCGCTCCCTCAAGCCCTGCACCCTGACCACGTGGCAACCATGTCGTTTCCCCTCTTCTTGGCAGTTGCCCACTGGCATGCTGTTTCTGCACCGCCGTGCCTTTGAGGATGCAGTCGCCTCTCACTGGAATGCTCTCCTCCCCATTTTCTATTCCTCTCCTCACCTTCTCCCACCAGCCCAGCTCATTTTTCCACATCTTTCCTGGCTCTGTTGGGCACCTCCTCCCCAGGCTGACTTCTGGGTTGGCAGCCTTTCCTGGGGCTCCTGTGGTGCTTTGGCCACGTCTCCATCATGGAGCCCTGATCACTCTGGGTCTGTGTCCTCCACCAGTGGGGCCTCCCAGGGCATCTTATTCCCATTGTGTAGCACGCTAGATATTGGTTAAATGAGAGAATATTTAGCAATCACGTGTCATCACACAACAAATGGCAAACAGCAAAATCAACTCCTGGCACAGTTAAAATGCATTTTATTTCCTGGTGTTAAAAGAAACAGAGTGCCTTGTTAGATCAGCTAATCTAAGAAGCAGAGAAAAAGAATGTTCTCATGAAATTATGCATTCACCTTCTGTTTTCATTCGTTGACATAAGAGGACCCATCTAATTGGATTTTCTCTTCGGGGAAATCTGCAGGCTCCAGGGCCATTGCTGTCACATTTCCAATACTGCCATTGTCCGTCCACACCCCTTAGATCTCTCCAGGGGCCTTTGACTCCTGGCCCCTTTTAAATTAGACGCACATCTTAGAAAACCTCCCTCCAGCACCTTCTCGGTTTCACCCATGCTCCCTGGCAAGTCGTGGTGCTGGAGAAAGATGTGGGCCTCGTATCACCCTGGAAGGAGCAGAGAACCCAAAGCAAAAGGGGAAGTGCCTGCCCTGTGCTCCTCAAACTCACTCATTCATTTATTCATCTGCTCAACACATATGTATCCAGTACTTAGCACAGCACCTGTAGCAGACACTTCGTCCATATTGCTTGACCATCCTGTGAGGTTCAGTGGCGCCACACAGCGGTTAAGAGCACAAGTTCCAAAGCAAAACCACTTGGACACTGTCATGGATGGCATGACCTTGGGCGGGTCACTTCACCCTGCTGTGTCTTGGTTTCCTGTTTTTCATAAAATGGATAAAAAGTAGTATCCATGGGCTAGACAATCTATGGGTTAAATGAGATATAAGGGGTTCCGCACAGTGCCTAGCTCAGAGTAAGGGTTTAGCTTACAAACTATTAATGCTTACAAACAGGAGGAGGGGCAAGCTCTCTGCAGGGCTGGGGGTGAGGGACACAGCGATAACCAAGGAGCCCTCCTGTGGCTCACATTCTTGAAGGTAGAGATAAGAGATGCATAAACAAAATAGGAATACCAGACAGAAAACCAAAGGAGGACTGACGGGGGCTAATAGTGGGGATGGGCTGCTTTAGGTAAGAGATCAGGAAAGGACCCTCCGACCTTTTACCTAAAGCAAGACAACATTGCACCAAGAGCAGAGGTCTCCTCTGGGGAGTCAACATTGAAACCAAGAGCAGAAGGGTGAAAAGGAGCTGGCTATGTGAGAAGCCATGCAAAGCATGTTCCAGACACAGGGCACAGCAGGTGCAATGGCCCTCAGAGAGAGAGGGTCTGGAATGTTCTAGAACCAACCAGAGGCCAGTGTTGGTAGGAGTAGCATGAGCTAGAGGGAAAAATGGGCACAGTGTGGTGGGAGGGTGGGTAGCATGAGGTTTCGAGCACCTTGGAGGCCATGGGGAGGCACTGGCATTTCATCCCAGGGGCGGCAGCAGAAAGGCATCAGAGAGTTTTAGCAGGAAAGGCGGCATGATCTCCAAGCAGGCCTGAGGAAGTCAGAGCAGGGAGCAGGGACACACAGAGCCCCGCAGGGTGAGTTCATTAACAAGGGTGTGGAGCACGTGACACCTGGAGTCTTGGCTGCAGAAGCACAGATTCCCAGAAGGGAGAGCTGGAAGGAGCTCAGACATCAGGTCACATTGCTTCCCTCCATCTCTCATTCAAACCCCACAGAGGAAACCGAGGAAGCTGTCTGTTTTCCCCAGCTTATAGCACTGGGGCCGATGTGCAGAAAGCTGATCATCAGTTTGGCTTTTTTGGGGGTTGGTATTTATTTAGGTATTTAGCTATTCAAATGAACAGATCATTGAATGTTTTTGTTGGACACCCTTTGTTGTTTTAAAGGGAATGGCTGAATCTAGCTCCTAAACAAATGTATTACCTCTCAATTACCATTTTTGTGGTGAGCACAGGTAGCGTCCACTGTCTGCATTTTGCAAGCCTCTGTTGTACGCTGAGCATGAATTTTTGCTGGCTTTCCTCCTGCTCCTCTCTTTCTTTCTCACCTTCCCCTCTCTTGTCTTCAAAATATCTCGAGAAGGTAGAATACACACAAGTGGCATGACAGCATCTCATCTATAAATCAACACTTCTTTTCCAGACCATATAAGAAAAACTCAGGAGCAATCATTTAGTGCCTCTGCAGCAGCGGGACAGAGGGCTGTGAGCACCAGCCCCTGTTCCACCCTCTCTTGCCGGGAGGAAACATGCCGCGGTAAAGAACTCTCCAGAGCTCCAAGCATCGCTATAGTTGTGATTCTGCTTAGCTCAGATGACACTTGGATGCCAGTGAGGGGCGGTGGGTAGCTTTAGGCACGAACGTTCACAGAGCTTTGTATTGCTGTTCTGAGTCACGTTTCAAAACCTTCTAAGTATTTCACTGCTCTTTAACCCTAAAATTCCTCTGTCCTCCAGTTTGCTGACAGCTGTCTATCAAAAGCTGGTTCTCTTGAATCCCCAGCTTTCCTGGTGGATTTTCTGTCTCTCTCATACATAAAACGATTTTTCTCCTTGGCCATCTGTCCAAACCAGCGTTCGGTTAGGCCTGGTCAGAGGCCTTCAAATGGTGTCTCTTTATTCTACAAATGTCTGCAGCCATCACTCCCCTTAATATTAGGTATTTATATACCTTGTTCATTCAAATAGGATTTCAGCATTAAGACCTGAACTACTAAACTATTAATAAAGTATGAGATAAATAGAAGTATGAATATATAGTAAATGATATGAGCGAGAATTAATATAACTTAATCGACACTAAATTCTTCTTTTCCTTTCCCTGTGAGAAACTGGCCAAGTGTGTTACTTTTTATTTGAGATGGAGTTTCGCTCTTGTTACCCAGGCTGGAGTGCAATGGCACAATCTCAGCTCACCGCAACCTCCGCCTCCTGGGTTCAGGCAATTCTCCTGCCTCAGCCTCCTGAGTAGTTGGGATTACAGGCACACACCACCATGCCCAGCTAACTTTTTATATTTTTAGTAGAAATGGGGTTTCACCATGTTGACCAGGATGGTCTCAATCTCTTGACTTCGTGATCCACCCGCCTCGGGATCCCAAAGTGCTGGGATTACAGGCTTGAGCCATTGGCCCGGCCTTGCTATCTTTTTTTTTTTGAAGACGAGGTTTCACCATGTTGGCAAGGCTGGTCTTGAACTCCTGACCTTAGGTGATCCGCCTGCCTCGGCCTCCCAAAGTGCTGAGATTACAGGCGTGAGCCACCACGACCGGCCCTGTGTGTTCCTTTTTTAAGACCGTTGTGGCCACTATGGGTTTTGGCTCAGTAGAGACTGGCCTGTGTACATCCTTAGGTGCATCCTCCATGCTCTGTGCATCCCCCGTGCTCTGTGCATCCCCCCGTGCTCTGTGCATCCCCCCGTGCTCTGTGTATCCCTCTGTGCTCTGTGCATCACTCATGCTCTGTGCATCCTCTGTGCTCTGTGCATCACCCCGTGCTCTGTGCATCACCTGTGCTCTGTGCATCCCCCGTGCTCTGTGCATCACCTGTGCTCTGTGCATCCCCCCGTGCTCTGTGCATCCCTCTGTGCTCTGTGCATCCCCCGTGCTCTGTGCATCACCCCGTGCTCTGTGCATCCCCCGTGCTCTGTGCATCACCTGTGCTCTGTGCATCCCTCTGTGCTCTGTGCATCCCCCGTGCTCTGTGCATCCCCCTGTGCTCTGTGTATCACCCCATGCTCTGTGTATCCCCCGTGCTCTGTGTATCCCCCGTGCTCTGTGCATCCCCCGTGCTCTGTGCATCCCCCTGTGCTCTGTGCATCACCCCATGCTCTGTGCATCACCTGTGCTCTGTGCATCACCTGTGCTCTGTGCATCCCCCGTGCTCTGTGCAACCCCCTGTGCTCTATGCATTTCCCCGTGCTCTGTGCATCCCCCGTGCTCTGTGCATCACCTGTGCTCTGTGCATCCCCCGTGCTCTGTGCATCCTCTGTGCTCTGTGTATCCCTCTGTGCTCTGTGCATCACTCATGCTCTGTGCATCACCTGTGCTCTGTGCATCCCCCGTGCTCTGTGCATCCCCCCGTGCTCTGTGCATCCTGCATCCCCCGTGCTCTGTGCAACCCCCTGTGCTCTATGCATTTCCCCGTGCTGTATACATTGTCCCGTGTTGTGTGTATCCTTCTGTGCTCTCTGCATCTTTCTGCCTACTCCTCTGCAGTTTTGGCTATGTCCCCTCAGAGCAGCCCTCCAGTTATTCCCGTCAAGTCCCCATCTCTGGATTTCACATCCCATCTCTCTGCTTCCCTTTGGAACTGTGCTGTCGAGTATTCATTCACCTTGCCTTTGCCCTTCTCCTGGGCTTGCCTGCTGCAGCTCGACTGTCAAGGCCTCCAGCCTCCGCCGCCCCCCTGGAGCTCTCTGCCTGCGAACAAGGACCACCCCTTCTTCAGACTCCTCTCTTCAGGGCCTTGTCACCCTCCCACTGCCTTGCCTGCTCTCCCTGCCCACTTTCCCTCCTTTGCTCCTGGCTGTATGACTGGGCTGGGGTGCACTGTGAGTGAGCCTGCCCAGGCAGCTCCTCCAGCAGCTCAGAGGAGGTGAGCTTAGAAGATGGGGTCTGAGAGCCCAGTGCTGCCAAGGAAGGCAGCCTTCTCTGGCACGACAGGTGCACTGCTGAAGAGAGTGAGGGCGGCACTCGGGAGACCCACGTGCCTTTGCCAGTGAGTGTGAGGGCCCGTCTGTGTCTTGTGTGCCGCACACCCTCTCAGACACCCGCTGTTAAGTAGACGGCAACAGAGACCTGCCATCAGGGTCTAACTGATTTAAGCCAGGCATAGCCTCAGTATGTGGCAATCCATGTAAAACAAGTTGACTCTCAGTTCTGAACTTGGCTGGGAGGAGTCGGGGGAACTCTGACCGTGTAAGGGGTGCTTCTCATCTCTGACAGTTGCATCATTCCCACTTCTTTTCCTTCCCTGCCATACTGAGCAGACTCTGGTTGTAAAAACCAGCTCCAAGCAGTGGAAGCAGAAGAGAGGGACTTAGGAGGAGGAGGAGAGGTGGAGCAGGCCCTGGGGCAAAGGGCCCATCTCCCTCTCCCAGCCTTTTGTCCCTGCTTGAGGGTGACAGCTACGTTCTCTCTGACCAGCATTCTCCTGAAGTAAGGGACCAGGGTAGAGGAAGCTCTGTGGCCACATCCTTAGAGCCTTGAGAACAAAGAAGAAAGCCCTCATCCCCAGACGTCCCAGCTCAGCATGCTGTAGGGAAGATTCATGATGCACTTCGCTTGGGTCACATGTTCATCTCCGGATCAAGAGTGGAGGAAGCCCCCACAGAAACAAACTGAAGCGTGTTCCCTGAAGACAGGAGAGGTCAGGCGGGGCCTTCCCTATCCGCAAAGTTCAGTCTTTAATTCAACTGTTGACTCCCTGTTGTCCAGACACAGAAAACCCAGGTTCCGTTTAGAGTCTTTCTCTGTCTTCCACCAGCTCAGCTCCCCAGACTGCAGACCTTTCAGACCCTGACCTTCACATTATCTGCCTGGAGTTCCCTTCCCCTTCCACCTGCTCCTGGGCCCGGCGGGCTCCCACTCCATCCACTAAAGGCCAGTAGTTGCCGGCTCCCTCGGCAAAGCCTTCCCCACCCGCAGCGCATCCATGCCCCCAGAAGAGTTACTGCTGGAGGGTGTCCTGGTTCTTGGTGTTTCAAACAAAGAATTAGACAAAATGAACAAAGTAAGGAAAGAACAAAGCAACCAAAGCAGAGATTTATTGAAAATGAAATTACACTCCACAGGGTGAGAGCAGCCCTGAGCATAGGTGCACAAGAGCCCTGTTACAGAATTTTCTGGGGTTTAAATACCCTCTAGAGGTTTCCATTGGTTACTTGGTGTACGCCCTATGTCAATGAAGAGGATAAAGTAGAGTTACAAGGTCATTTACTCGGTGTATGCCCTAAGTAAATGGAGAGGATATTTCCTGTCGTAGCTGAAGTGCTTCTGCTAGATTTACTTGTAGGAAGTCAGCATGAATCAGTCCGATGTTCCCTGCCTCCAAACCCGATTCTCCTGCCTCAGAAGGACTCTGTTTCTACTCTGCGACCGCTCCCTTCACCTTGGATTCTGTGTCACTCATGACCCTACCAGCCCGTGGTGTCAACTGGGGGGCCGTTCCTACTTGTCTTTCTATCCCAGCAGCCAGCTCCTGGCAGTAGTGTTCACACAAGAAATACTCCCTGTGGTTGAGTTCGTCAGGATAAAATAGTGTGTGTTATGTAAAACATTGGAAACTAACTTAAAACCTAAGTAACCCATGCCTTGCAATCTTTAATGAAGTTCTGGTAGACTGCATATAGTTTTATTAATAGTCAGGATAAACAGGGGCTTTCCTCTCCCTTTCCGTTTATCTTAGAAATTCAATATTTCAGGGTGTGCAAAATCATTTTTCCTCACCTCATACATACATCTCTGCTTTTAACATTTCATTGCTGTTCTAATCTTTTCTGTGACATTTCAGTATTGTCAGCTGGTTCTCTCACCTGCGGGGGAGCAGGAGGGGCACTGCTGTGGATCAGAATGATTTTCCCAGCAGGTGGCTCAGCCATTGATTCCAGTTGGCAGGTCCTGTGACTTCCAGGCGGGAGATTTTCCCAAATTAGAAATCTGCCTGTACTATTCATGGAAGAGAGTGTGTGTGTGTGTATGCACATGCGCATGTGCAAGCATGTGCACCCAGGTGTACGTATGAAGGAATGAGGTGCAAAGGAGGGACAGAGGGCGGGCTCTATACTGACTGTGTGGGCGGTTGTTCCAAGAACGCACACCTGACTCTGTTGTCTGAGTCTCCCCTGAATTCTCCCTGGAGAACCTAACTTAAACCCGGAAGGTCCTAATAGGACCCTCCATGGATTATCTGTTAAAAAAAAAAGATGTCACAGTCTTGCTACCCGATAGCCTAGACATTCACAACACAATGCAATTCTGTACTCACCTTCTTATGCTGTTTTTATTTTTCCACAGAGGCCTGATTGCCAGCAGCTTCACAGAAACCCACTATCTGCAAGATGGTACTGATGTCTCCCTCACTCGAAATTACACGGTAATTCTGGCACATCACCATAATCTTGCACCACTGGATCTGTGCTTAAACTTTGTAGCCATTTTATTTGGAGCAAAATCACATGCCCAGATTCTTAACATAGGCCCCAAGACGCGCCTGCGTGTCCCTTAGTGATAGGCATTCCACTGTAACTCCAAAAACACCAGCCTTGACCGGGTATGTGCGTCGACAGCCCTTGCAGAATGGCTTTATGGCAGGGCTGACCTTGAAACCACCTTCTAAGGACTATGGATGCTCACTTGAGCAAATCCTTTTTAGAAAACCTAGCCAGTTCAAGGTGGCTTGGAAGGCAGCCATGCCTGGGCTGAACTTTGCTACATTAAACTCTGAGGTACCTTAAAGAACTTTAAAAGAAAACTGATTCTGCTTAGCCCACTCTGAATGCATCCACAATGTGTGGAAACGATTCTGTGTCATGGGAGTTACTGTAACATGACATTGATCACCTTTCAGGCCGCGTTTCTGGTGTCTGAACTTGTAGCTGTGTCCTGGACAAAACGCTCGCTTTATTTGTTGCTTTAACAAATGTTTGCTGCGCACTCCTTGGGATCTGTCCCATATGTGAATATGGGGATTCAAAGACAACAGGACAGAGTCCCTGCCCTCTGGGAAGGAGGAAGGTTCCTTGTTTTAAAGAGCTGTGGGTATTTATTTTAAAAAGGATGAGCCACAGGCAGTCTTTGCCCTTATCACTGAAGCTTGGCAAGTAGCCATTATTGTCTGCAGCGATTCCTCCCTTCTCTGCATGACGCCAACACTTTTCTTTAACACTTGTTTGACACTTGGCACTTACAAGCTGATACCTGCAGACTTCCAGGAACTTGGTGGAATGAGCTGCTGTAGCTCTCCCAGCCCAAAGAAAACACACGGAAATCCTGGAAAAAATATAAACATTTAAGAATTGTTGCTAATGCCTGATTAAGCTCAAAAGAGAGAGAGGGAAATTCCCAAGAAGCAGAAACAAAGAGGGGATGTTACTCCTGAGCACTGGCGGGTGAGTTGGGGCTCACCAAAGGGCTCTCCAAAGAGCCACAGGGCTATTCAAGACCCAGAAAGAGGGCCTGGTGCTTGGGTTTGGGAAAAGAGAAGTAACTGCCTGAAGCAGAGAATCCCATGAAAGCCAGATTCCCAGGAGAGCTGCTTTTCTCTGTGAAAAACAGAAAAAAGAACTCTTCCAATCCAGAGTTGGGGGCTGGGGGGAGAATTGTCTGCCAGGTGTCCCAGATTGGAAAAAGATTTCATAAAAAATGAAGGCATTGAAACCCCACTTAGTCCCATGTGTGGATGTTGGGAACAGTCTGGGCCTGTGTCCAGATGTTTAATACCAGCATGGGGATAGAATTCCCAGTCAAGATATTGACCTCAAAACCGGTCCCACATCAGTGAAACTCCCATGGGCCCCGGCAGAAGCCTAACCAAAAATTGTTCTGTAGGAATAGTTCTATAACCCAAATAACAGGAGATGCCCACGTGGAAGAAAAAGGAATAAAAATATTAAAGGTGAGCCCCAAATCAAAATTACAAGCCACATAATGCAAAAAGCCATCATAGTCAAGTATCAAGCAGACAAGAGAAACAAGAATCAGGACCTGGAAGAACACGAGATAAAAGAAAAATCAGAGAAAAGAAATTTAAAGAGAACAGAATGGGTCTATTAGAAATTCCGCAATGAAAATACATAAAATTTAAAAACACACACAGGATGCAAGCAGTGTTTAAACAGAGTGACGAGCCTGTCCCTGAAAGAGCCTTGAAGAAAATCCACCAAGTCAAGCAGGAAGAATAACTAAACCCAACACACTCCAGGGCAGCTTACGATGAAACTGCAGAACACCAAACGTGAACTCTTAAAACACTTGAGGCAAAAGAGAGATTTGTACAAAATAATGACAACAGCACCAAACTCTTCATTAGTAACTTTGCAATTATAAAACTTGAGAGCAAAGGGGAAATTATTGTCAGTCTCAATCCTAGATTCATTTATTATTTTACAAGAATAAAAGCGAAATAGACATTTTCATACAAAGATGAGAGAATTTACTACCCTCAGATTCTAACAAAGGTGTCTACCAAAGGGTAATTGACAAATAATAGCTCGGTAGGAAGGAAACTGATTACCAGCAGCAAGGACAGGAAGGCAAAGGCAGGAGTAAGCAAAATAATGCATGTGAATAAATTTAAATAAGCTTCTTAAAATAACTGTTACAACAGTGACCAAGTTTGGGTGGTTTAAAACAAAATGAGCTAATAGAATTAAAATTTTTTAAGAATTTGTATTGTACTAGAGAATAATAGACATGCTGATTAACTTTAGATTTTGATAAGATGTGTCCTGCAATTTTAAGTGTAACTATTTAAAGAATAGAAAAACACAAAATAATAAGATAAAAATGAGCCAACATATTAATCTCTTTATTTGTAAGTAGATGGAATCTCTTTATGAAAATAAAAACAGATCATCTGCTTAGAATTTACAATAAAATCCACTACGTCATTTTTACAAGATTCACACCCAAAACATATAATAATGTGAAAACAAAGGAAAGGAATGGAAAAAGGTATAGTAGACTAATCTTAATCCAAAAAAACAAGAAACCTGCTGTAGCAGTATCATCAGAGAAGCTAGACCTTAAGGCAAAAAAAAAGTCATTTAAAAGGATGGTAAAATAATTTTGAAACAGTATATACCAGCAAAATTGTCTCAAAATATATAAAGCAATAAATGACAGACTCCAGATATAACTTTTAAATCTAATTATAGATTCATCTAGAACTAAGCTTTAGCCTAGCTCCTAATTAAAGGATTTCTTAAAATCCAAAACAAAACAAAAAAGCATTCAAGATCAGGCATTGTGGGGTGAAGCTTTGTTTGGTTTCTAGCAAGATGACCAAAAAAGCTTCCAATACGGACATAGCATTTTGCAATTCTTCCTCAAAAGAAAAGTCTCTAGATGTAAAGTTGATACGCTTAATTCATTAAAGCAAGTCACTGAAAATATCTGGATACATTCACAGAGTGGGAGACTTAAATAAACCGCTCTCAGAAATGAAGACTTTTAAATGAGCAGATATTAATGAAAAGGAAGACCAAACAAACAAAAAAACTAAGAGAGAAGATGAATTAGACCAAAAGCTGGTGCTTTGAGAATGTTCACGAAATGGACAACGCTTTTATAAAATTAAGAAAGAAAGAATTCTCAAGTCAATAATATTAAGAATGCAAAGAGGGGTCTAAGTATTGTCATTCAGAGATTTTTTCGAATCACAAGATTGTTATGAAGAATGCTAACCATTTTCTGGGAAATGTAAAATTGTTAACACTGGTTCAAGGTGAAAGAGGAAAATTTAAATATAACTATATAAGGAAATTAAATTTTGAATAGTAATTTTTAATATTTACTCACAAAAGCATCATCAGACTCAAATGGCTTAGCTGGTGAGTTTTATCTGACATATGAGAAACAAAGAGTTTCTGAGGAAAAGAAGAATCATTTTTTTCAAGGAGGGGGTGGGAGGAGCTACTGAAACAAGAAAAAGAACGTGCACAAAACAAATCCTGGGCCGGGCGCGGTGGCTCAAGCCTGTAATCCCAGCACTTTGGGAGGCCGAGGCGGGTGGATCACTAGGTCAAGAGATCGAGACCATCCTGGTCAACATGGTGAAACCCCTTCTCTACTAAAATACAAAAAAAATTAGCTGGGCACGGTGGTGCGTGCCTGTAATCCCAGCTACTCAGGAGGCTGAGGCAGGAGAATTGCCTGAATCCAGGAGGCGGAGGTTGCGGTGAGCCGAGATCATGCCGTTGCACTCCAGCCTGGGTAACAAGAGTGAAACTCCATCTCAAAAAAAAAAAAAATCCCACAGACTAGTTTTAATTACAGACAAAAATCCTAAATAAAATTTTACAAACCCTGTCCAGTACATATTTTAAAAATACTTTCTGACCGAATTATACTTAACTGAGGAATGCAAGGATAGTTCAGCATTAGTATATCTACTAAGGTAATTCAATCCATTAATATCTTCAGATTCAAAGTATTATTTCTTTTATGATAATCTATACTATTTGTTATAGAGATTATAATAGCTTTCGTGAGTGGGGAATGCTATCTATCCCTTTCATCCCCTCATAGAGCCTCACATAGCATCTTAGCATTTACTAGGTTTTTAATAAAAGTATCCATCTAGCACTGCATTGTCTTAGGTGATGCCGTGTAAAATTCATTACTTCATCTATTTCCTCAACAAACATTTATTAAGCATCTCCTGTGTGCAGACAGTTAGGCGATGGGAAGATAGGCTGACTCAAATATATTCTTCAGCATATAAATTCCACTGGAAAGCCACAGAACATCTTAAAGACATTCTAAAAATATGTTTTAGTATAATTACTTACTATAATGAGATGTAAACAAAATGCCTTTGTGATATTTTAATTGTGACAGATTTTAATTCTTTGGAAGCCATTCTACTAAGGAAGTGACATTAATCTGGTTCTTTAAAAGTGGGTAGAAGAGCAAGATGGGGATGAAACCTTTAAATACTAAGGAGTTTGAACTTTACCTACGGAAAACTGGGAGCCGTAGGAAGTTCTCATGCAGCAGAATGGCCTGTTCAGTTCTGTGATTTAGAAGGGTCTCTGATGAGAGAATGGAAGAAAGGTTGGTAGGAATATTGGTAGACAGAAGACAGGAAGATTTCCTATGAGCCCATTGTAGTTGGTGAAAATTTTGCCCACAGACATGGGCCTTGGAATGGTCAGCGATTGGCCAGAGTCAAGAGCACTTGGTTTGTCTGTGTTGCGTTTGTCAAAGGACAGTCAAGTAAAGGTGTTTTGCAGGCTGATGGACTTGTAAGCACCTGGAGTACAGAGAAAGACGGAGGCGTAAAGCAAAGATCTGTGGATCAATCTCATGCATGAGTGATGAGGGGGGCCATTAGTTCACATTTGACATTTTTTTCCTCCTTTACACCCCCTAAGATCTCATTTAAAATGTTTTCAGACTCAGCACTAAGGCTATCTCCACAGTGAAAATTGTTATTTCCGAAAGAAGCAGAAAAGAGAGATCTCAGAAATACTACAATAGGCTCCAGTCTTCCAAATGTCCACGACCTATGACGTGCACAGTTCTTGTCTAATACAGACATCTCTAGAATATGTAAGATATGCTTTCAGAGTTATTTGAATAGTTTTATGCTTTCTGCTTCAACCTCCCTTACTAGTTTTCATTTTCTTAGGCATTTATATGAGTCAGGGTTCTTTAGAAGGACAGAACTAATAGGATACATGTGTATATGAAGGGGAGTTTATTAAGGAGTACTGACTCACACAGGCACAAGGTAAAGCCTCACAATAGGCCCTCTGCAAGTTGGGGAGCAAGGAAGCCAGTCCAAGTCCCAGAACTTCAAAAGTAGGGAAGCCAACAGTGCAGCCTTCAGTCTGTGGCTGAAGGTCCGAGAGCCCCTGGCAAACCACTGGTGTAGGTCCAAGAGCCCAAATACTGAAGACCTTGAAGTCTGACGTTTAAGGGCAGGAAGCGTTCAGCATGGGAGAAAGGTGAAGGCCCGAAGATTCAGCCAGTCTAGTCCTTCCATATTCCCCTGCCTGCTTTTGTCCTGGCTGCACTGGCAGCAGGTTAGATGGTGCTCACCCAGACTGAGGATGGGTCTGCCTCTCCAGGTGCACAGACTCAAATGTTAATCTCCTTTAGCAACACCCTCACAGACACAACCAGGAGTGATACTTTGCATCCTTCAACCCAATCAAGTTGACGCTCAGTATTCACCATCACAGCATTTTCCCCCTTCTCACTTGGAAGGAAAAATACAGTAAGCGAGAAGAAGAGGAAATAAAGGATGAGAGAGAGGTTCAACAGCTGCCAGGTCTGTCTGGGACTGGGGTTGCAAAAGCTGAAGGCTACATATCCAGGCTTCTTAGTAAACAGCCCACGTGGAAGGGCTCCAGGACGCTGATAGTGGTTGTGTCCACGTGGTGGAACCCTGTACTTTTCTGGGTTCTCGGATTGTTGTGTGCACAGGAGCGGGGGCTCACATTTTTCCTCTCCTCATTTTCCAAGTGGTGAGTGGGTGAAAGGGTGAATGCTCCCTTCCCCTCCTCTTCCCCCAGTCCTCCCCATGGAACTATCTCTTTACAAGGAAGAGGGTGGGAGGAGAAGGCCCTGAAAATCCCTGGTCCCTGCTAACTGGGGAGTGAGTGGCTGCAGCCCCTGCCTTGGGCAGCCCTTGAGGTCGGTAGTGGGTGAGATTTGCCCTTCCATCCCTCCCTCTGGTGAGTCCTCTAGGCAGCAAGTTCCTCATCCCCACCTTTCCCAAGATGGGTCCTGAGGCTTTGGCTGGGAAGAAGGGGAAAGAGGTTGGGGCGTGGGGAGGACAGAGGTTGAAAATTGCAGGAAGCCTCTCTACTGCCGAGGCCTACACTGGTATGCTCTCCAGAATATACCAGAAACCTCTTTTTCGGAAGTGATTAAGCTGATGCTGTATTTCGATCTTCATCTGACTGTGTGAATCATCCCCACCAGGGGAAGCAACTGAAAGATAGATTAATTGGCACCCCCAAACCTCTGGAAACATCAAGCACACGATGCATTTATAATTAGAAAAATGGTGACTTTTCTTTTAACCCAGGAATTCCCGTCCCCCATTCCTTCGAACGCCTGTCCAAGCAGTCAGCCTCGTTACAGTAAAGACAGATGGGAGTGAACAGTCTTGTTCACTGAGTAAAACTCACTGCCCGGAGCAGCGGTCCTTCCAGCAAGACCCCTTAAGGAGAGTCCGAGGCCTCGTCTTGTTTTTCGTGGTGAGGACCCAGATGCAGCTCTGAGGGTTTTGTTTCTATTGAATCAGGCTGGAAAACAAAAAGAAATTTGCTGACTCATCTCCTCATCCACTGAAGTCAGCACACAGTGAATTTTCCTAAATTTAAAATTATATATAAAATAGGAACCACTTTTTGTTGGCTATAGTGTATAGAGCTTTTCTTTTTTTTTAAATGTCTCCACAATTGGTGTAAGCTGGTTGACTCAGAAGACTGGCTGACTTTAATTTTGGAGTTAATCACATCTTTTCTCTCGGCTGTCCTGAGAGCATGAAATACTTGTGGCTTTATCCTTTGCTGACCACATCTAAGGGGAGATTATATTTTATATTGTTACTTTTAATAAGGCCTGCAGGAGACTATCTGCATGGCATTTCTGCTGTTTCCTTGCCAAAAGACAGCTCTGGGAGAGGCTGGCAGAGACCCGCAGAAAGGCTAGATGCTGTCACTGCTTTGGAGGGAATACATGTGTCTGTTACATGCGTGTTACATGCGTATATCAAGCACCTGCACTGTGCAGGCATCATGACCTGTACACATGCTCCCTTACACTAAGCATACAGCAGGGATTAAAAACAGACAAGGGGAGCATGGATGCGGGGAGGCTAGAGGAAGAAGACTGCCCTTATCCTGGTGATCACAAACGTAATTAACATCTGGGCTAAATGCACCAAAGGAAAGGCCACTGGCCCTAATCAGGTCTGAGAGATCATGGAAACCTTTATGGGGAAAGGAACATGTGATCCAACAGCTGGAGGCTGAAGAGGCATGAACCAGGGGACAGGAGAAGCAGAAACATTCCAGGCTGATGCTGAGTTTTACCTGGGGGGAAGGAGGCAGGGTGCAAGGAAGTGTTTAGAAGTTGATGAAATTCAGAGCCTGTAGGACCTGAAGACCATGGTGAAAGCCTTGCTTGTGATAGAGGAACGTTAGGAAGCCACCAAAGGCCCTTACCCAAGGCCCGTCATGACTAAGTGTGGGCTTTGGAAAGCACCCACTGGCTGCACGTGAAGCTGTAGTCAGAGGGAACGGGAGGGGAACTCCGGCAGGATCAGCCGGACGGCTCTTGTGGAGGAGCCTGAAGCCCGGCTGAGAGGCGATGGCAGCAGAGACCTGGTGCATGGACTGAAAAATGTCTTACCCCTAGACATGATCAGGACCAAAAAGAGCTCCATTCATGGTGCATGTTTCTCACTGGAAAAAAACAGAGAGCATTTGCTTTGATAGTCAAAGGGGACCAGTTGAGATGAACTGAGCCTGGACCGGCAGGTAACAATAGAATCTAATATTTTGGCAAAAGGTGTTGTTTGGTGACATCCCATTCATTTCCATGGCAACTACTGATTGTCAGAAAGGGGTGGTATCTTCTACCACCGGCTTGGACTAGACAGGTCAGGGCAAAGGAATATCAAACGTTAACCACAGTTCATTACAGTTAGAGAGCGTCTAACAGGGACGAAAAGATAACTCTGGAGGGAAGGGGAAAGGCAGAGATAATACACATCTCATAAGCGAATCAAGTGTGAGTGGTGTTGCGGGTGGGCAGCAACTATCTGGGCCAGTGGCATGAGGGTAAGAGGAATTTACCAAGACAGTTGTAGGTGAAGAAAGGGAGATTTATTAGAGATTGTAGGAAAATACATTGCAGAGGAGCAGCAGGCAGGCCAGCAAGAGAGGAGCTGACTACAAGGAGATAGAGGCTTCCTGGAGATTTTCTGGGATGGTGCTTGTGCGGTGCTGAAGAAAGCTTTGTGCAGTGCTGGTAACACCAAGGTCGAAGTGAACTACCTGGCAGTTTTCTGTCACCTGGGGGTCTGGTGATAACTGGGCACAGGAAGATTGTGAGTGATGCTCACAGGACAGATATGTGTCCTGGACCATGAAGAAAGGCAGACTTACAGCTTATCTGCTTCTTCATTATGCTTCCCCCAATCCTGCTAGCCTGACTCCTCCCTAACTAGGACTCCACGAGCAAGGCCCATCATCATATTCGTCTTAAAACATAATTGAGAATGGATTGAATTTCCCTGCTATTGCTGTACTCCACACATACCTAACCGACCAGCTCTCCCTGCCTGCCTCTCCCTCACAGGGCTGCTCTGCTGTCACACTGGCCGAGGCACTCAACACCAGCGCCTTCTCTCCCCTGGGTCTTCACCCAAGTCCCATGGTGACTCCTACCTCCATATTACATTCCACACCCTTTCCTTTCCACTGTCACATGGCTGTGCCAGCTCAGGCCCTCCTTTCCCCACAGCTGGAAGACGTTTTAGCCACCTGACTTTTTCTCCCCACTCCCAGGCTCACCTAGTTTTAATCCAGACCCCACTCCCATCCAAATGATCCTTCTAAAACATCTTTCTATTTATATCACAAGATTGAATATACATTGTGATCTCCCAAATAAGCAGCAGCTTCTCCCAGTGCTTCCTCAGTCAAATGCAAATTTCTCAGACCAGGATTCACCTTCTGCAATGGTGACAACCCCTACCTTTTCACTCATGCATGCATGTATTCAGTCATTCATTCATGCACTCATGCAACAAATGTTTACCGAGTATCCAATGCTGTAGCTAGCATTGAATAAACATCAACAATAGGCAAAAGACACTGTGCACAGAACTTTTCATATGTTCTGTTTTTTGATCTTTACTAAAAATCAATTTTTGCTGTCTTTATGCCCAGGTGAGAATACCGAGACATGGAGGGGTTAAGTAACTAGGCCACACCCACAGTAAATAAGGATTCAAACCCAAATAGTCTGACTCTAGAATCTGAAGTCCTAGTCTACGGCCACCCGACCCAAAATGAGCCTGATCTTGTCTGATCTTGGAAGCTAAGCAAGGTCAGGCCTGGGTAGCTCTTGGATGGGAGAGTCTCGGCTCGTTCATGCTGTGCTACACTGCTTCCAATTCACTGGGAACAAAACACCGAGTCTCGGTTATCCGTTTCTGGCCATGGTGTTTGTAGCAATGCAATTAGTGTCTAAAACTGCAATGGGATGGATTAGAAAAGGGGTGGCATTCATTTATAATGGGAGACACCTAGAGGATCCTTCTGGGGGAGAGCAGAGGATGTTCAGCTGAACCAAAGTCCTAAAATATGAGGAGAAGAGAGGCCAGAACAGGCCTCTGGGAATTTACTAAATGCATCACTCCAAGGCCCAACTGAACTCAGATCAGTACCCATCCCATACTCTGTGGCAAGTCTGCAGAAGGGAGGGTGCGGCCCCTGTCCTCAGGGAACATACACTCTAACAGCATATGACATGATGTGCCCATAACAGAGATGCTCTGGGAGCCAAACAATGCAAAGGGCAAACCGTGTTCCCAGAGGAACTCCCTGTTTTGGTGACTTTTCTTCCATGGAATTGTCAAGAAAGGGCAGGCTCCGAGATAGACTTCTGTCTAGAGGCAGTATACTCCATGGTTAGGATCACAAGCCAGAGCCGGACTACCCAGGTTCAAATCCCAGCTCGAGCACTTAACCAGCTGTGGGATATGATGTTGAAACAGACATCGAGCCTGGCACGCAGTCAGGGCTTTGGAGGAGTGAGCCAGCCATGGCCACTGCTGTGCCAGTGATCACTTCACAGCAGTTCTTCCCCACGCTGTACCATATGTTCCTTGTGAAATTCCTTGTAGATCCTCATAACAGATGAGAAACTGGAGTGCTACTGAGAGTAAGGTAAATGAGCATGCTGATAACTGAGTTCTTCCGGCCTGTGTGTCTCCATCAGACTGCAAATGTCCCCATAGGTCTTCTGACCCCTGCGCCTGCTAACCTCCTCATGTGTATTTTCACACAATACCCAAGAAGATTTGCAGCTGGGAGTTAGAGCCAAGTGACAGGGTATAAGCAAACAACCCTCCCTTCTCTCTAGTGGGTCAGTTCTCTCATGCACATCCATTCATTCACTCAACAGAAATACACTGAGCAATGGTTCAGCATGGAGGAAAATAGCAGGTGGAAAATAGAGCTTACGGCAGAGTGGGTTTAAAATATTTATGTTCATATTCCAGATCTGTAATAATGCCTTACATTTTATGAATTACGTCCCCATGTCATCTTTATTTGAGCCACAAAACTCTGGACAGTTAAGTGCCCATCCCATTACACAGATTAAAAACTGAGACTCTGAGACTCAACCCCAAGATTTCCAATTCTGGATGGATCCAGTGGTCTCACTGCTGCAGACACGCTGTTTCCAGGCCCAGTTTGCTGGAGGTCTCAAAGACTGTAAATGTGATTTTGTGAGCGTGTGTTCTCTGCAGAATTCTAGCACAGCAGAACGATTTCAGTGGCCCCTGAGGTTAGTTCTTTATAGTCCTTTAACCAGATAATGGTTCTTGTTATGGATGTGAGAGCGGAGATCCTCGGAAGATGCGTGTGGTGACTTATTTCTTCACAATCCTTCCTGAACACTCAGGACTAAGTGTAATGTAGCCCAGTTATAGAAACACACAGAGCTGCAAATGTATTGTCACCTTGTTTTAGTCTCAAGCAAACATGTAGTATGTTGGGGCTTGTGTGCAAGGAAACAAGGACCTGACTGCAGTCATGCTGACATGCTGGCTGGCAACAGACACACATGCACACACACACACACACACACCAGAAACACACGCACACCCATATATACACATACATATATACACACGCACACACATGCACCCCATATATGTACACACACACACGTCTACACACACAAATATACACATGTGCCCACATATATACACATGCATACCCATATATACACATGCGCACACATGCACATGTACACATATGCATGCAATATGCACACATGTATATACATACATGCACCCCCACGTACCCCATATACATACACATCCATGCACATGCACACACACACAGATATACACATGTGCCCATATGTACACACATGCATACCCATATATACACATGCACACACGTGCACTGTACGCATATGCACACAATATGCACACATGCATATACACACATGCACCCCCACGTACCCCATATACATACACATCCATGCACATGCACACACACAGATATACACATGTGCCCACATATATACACATGCACATCTATAGACACATACATGTACACATATGCACACCTATATGCATACATATACACATAGGCACACCCATACATCCCCATATACCTATACACCCATGCACATGCCATATATATACACACACACAAATATACACACCTGTCCACGTGTACACACATGCACAGCTATAGACACACATATACACATACACGTGTATGCTCACTCACCCTTGGATCCCTCCTATTCACAGGCTTTGCTCTGAGTTTGGAAATGACTTCACCATCCTATGATGCTGTGAGTGACGAGGCTCTGTGGTACTCATTCTTCCAAGAATGGATTTTAGGTGACAGCTTTTCTTTTCTCATGAGGCCACATGTTTCTGGCAGCCAGGTATGGAGGGCAGCAGTCTGGCCTGGAGTTGAAGGCCTGGATTTCATTTCCTGCTCTACCATTATCCAGCTCTGTGACCTTTGATGATTATTTAGGCCTTGGTTTCCCCATCTATTCAGGGAAGGGGCTGGCTAAAAGAGAAAGGTTGGCCTTAGACGGCCGAAGGCTTCCTTCTGGCTAGAACATTGTGTGATTCAAGCACTAAATCATGAGAGCTTGGCACGTTGCATATGGCAAGGAGTCTGGGAAGACCCTACGAAGTTCCCCTAAAGAAAGCATTCAGAGTAATTCTCACTTGGTATACTTCCTGACAGATTTTGTCTGCTACGATTCCTTTCTAATCACAAGGTCAAGCCATCTTCATTACCATTTAAGCATATAAAATGCCTTTCTTTCTAGTCCACTGAGAGTTGGGTAACAGACGTTTCATTTTACTTCCCACATGGCATAGAGTTGAGGGCTACCAATTTTCAAGTTCAAGAGTTCTTACTCCATCTTCCTCTTACCCACCATTACATTTGATTGATAGTATTAAACAGAAGGAAAAGTTATTCTACTGGAGTGGGAAAATGCATTAGGTTAAGTGATAAGTATATAAAATACATGGTTAGAGGTTTTGAAAAGGAAAAGATGTAATTTTGTGGTTATGCATGTTTGGGGCTCTTTTTCTGTGTTGTGTTTTGCTGGTAGAAATAGAATGTCTTGGATCAGCAGAACTAGGCAAAGACGCCTGGCCTAGTGGGACCGTTTCTTGTTCGGCAATGTCTTTAGAGACATAAGCATGAGGAAGAGAAAGAGGCTCTCCAGTTTGGCACTTGAGGTGATCAGAGAGAGGAGCAGGGATGCAGCCTAGGCAGCTCTGCAGAGGGTTGTGGCCACAGCTGGCTGGTAAGGGTCATGTGGGGATCCACAGGTCATGGAGCCCTGGGGCGCAAGACCCTCTTAGGCATGATGGCTCCCTGCTGTATCTCTTTCTGGTGTGCATATTCAGACCCAACAAGCTAAGTGTTTGTGAACCCACAGGCCTGGTTAATGGCTGCCTTCTAGCATCAGCGCATGCAGAGGCATCCCCTTGGACAGGGGCACATGCTCACCTGGACATTGTCTTTAGCGCCCACTGCCAGCCACTAGTGGTGATGTAGCCTGTACTCCTCTGCCTTGGACACTGCCTAAAAGGGACGCCGTCCTCCCCCAGGGTTAGAGACTGCATCTTCTCCACTCCTCATCATCAAATTTCCCAACGAACCACGTGATGCATGCTGCGACAGCCATGTCTTGCGGAGTTGTGAAATTATCTGTGTGATGACTTACGCTATAAAACCTAAATCACATTTGTTTAAGCATTTAAGGAGACATATTGAAAAAGATCAAATTTCAAGAAATTGTAATTGCCTTGGAAGATCTAGAATTTGGAGTTCTAATAATTATGGTCAGTCATCTAAGAAGTTAATCACTGTCAGTAATGAACAATGGACTTGTTAGTCAACTGTCTGAAGGTGATATAAAAGTGATGTCAGGGCCAGATGTGGTGGCTCACGCCTGGAATCCCAGCTCTTTGGGAGGCCGAGGCAGGCAGATCATGAGGTCAGAGTTCAAGACCAGCCTGACCAACATGGTGAAACCCCGTCTCTACTAAAAATGTAAAAATTAGCTTGGCATGTTGACACACACCTGTAATCCCGGCTACTTGGGAGGCTGAGGCAGGAGAATCACTTGAACCCTTGTGGCAGAGGTTGCAGTGAGCTGAGATCGCGCCATTGCACTCCAGCCTGGGCAACAGAGCAAGTCTCTGTCTCTTTAAAAAAAAAAAAGCTGGAAATCAGTTGTTAACTCTAATGACTGAGAGAAGTGAGATTGTTTAAGCAACAGTTCATGAGAGCTAAAATCCACCCCCTCCTCCTTCATAAGCAATACTTCAACTGAGTTGTTGAACTGGAAATTAATTTGATACTAATTTGTTCTAAGCCCATGCTTTAACGAGTTTGTATTTCTGTGTATTTAATTTGAAAGTATATTTAATAACTAATCTATTAAAAATAAATTGAGACTGAGTATAAATCAGCTTGAAATTTCAGAGGTCAGTAATTAAAATTATTGTCACCAATTGGTTTTCCATTTTTTAACCAGCATTTAGCTACTTAGAGCAGCATTTTATATTCCTCGAAACTGGGGGCAACTCTTATGTATGTGACCTCAAAGATCTGTGACAGTCCAAACGCAGTGATTCTGGTTACCCTAAGCAGCCAAAAGCCTAACAGCAGCTGCCAACCTTTCACTTTCTGCATCATCTTCCACTTTGATGTCTGCCCTGTGCCCAGGGCTGAAATCCCTACCAGTGAAGCCAGGCCTGGGAGGGTACTAAGATCCCCCTGATGCCCCAGAGCATTATGATTCAATTAAATGACCCCCTCATAGTCAGAGAATTATCATCATGCTTCCCCTGCATACCTGACTAAGAGTTATCTAGAGGGAGAGGACCCTGGAGCCATCCAAAGTGTATGTCACACAAAAGCCAAGGAGGTGAGCTGGCAGCCTCTCTGATGACCTGGGTGGGAGCCTGAGGCATCGTTTCCTAAACCACATGCTTATTGAAGATGGCAGCTTCTCTGGAGGAGGAACAGGGTTAGCACTGTGAGTGCTATGCTTATGCACCTGAATCTTCCAGCCCAGCAGAACTAACCCCACCCCTGAATGCCACCTCCCCCCACAGGGCCCACTGTCTTTGTACATGCTTTCCCTCTGTAGGCAAGTCCTCTCCTGCCATGGCCCCTGCACACCTAGCTACGTCACTGTTCCATGTTGTATGAAGGATCCGAAAAGGAGCCCACCATACTTTCATTGTTTGCACTTGATATGATCAACGGCATAGAAAAAAGATATGCTCCAAGCTGTTGAAGTGATCTGATGGTGTGGTAAAGGTGCCCGATGTAAGACCAACTTACAAAACCGAAAGGTTTCCGTACATTAAAAATAAATATGTAATCAAAAATAGGAAAAAAAGATCCTATTTATGATATCAGCAAATCTGTACAATATGCATAAGCTTAACGAAAATTTTCCCAATGCCACATGGACAGAAAACCTAAAAATAGACTGAAGGACATAAAAATGACCTTTTTAAAAGGAGAGACCTGCCATGTACATGAATAAGAAAACTTACATTTATTGTGAAAATGTAAGTTCTTCCCAAATTAACCTATACTTCAGTGTAATACAGACTGAGATCTCAATGGATTATTGTGCAGCTTAAAATTGGATTCCATAATTCATCTGAAGAGAAAATAGGGAATGATAACCTAGAAACTTTTGAGAAAAGAACAGTACCAAAAGAAAACTTGATTTGGAGAAAGTCACCAAGACAATTCAATAGAAAAACGAGTAATTGTTTCAACAAGTGGTTCCGGCACAACTGGCTGTCCACCTGCAGAAGGGTGAAGTTGGACTTCTACTCCAAGCTACGCACAAAAATTAATTCAAGGTGGTTACAGGTCTTCATAGCTAAGCAAACCCATACAACTCTTAAAAAGGATACGTGTAAATCTTCATGACCTTAGGTTAGGTAATGGTTTCTTAGATATGGCACGAAAAGCATAAGCCCCCAAAGAAAAAAATAGATAAGATCTCACCAAAATAAAAAACTCTGAGCTTCAAAAGATACAACCAAGAAAGTTAAGGGGCTGGTCCTGATGGCTCATGCCTGCATTCCCAGAACTTTGGGAGGCCGAGGCAGGTAGATCACTTGAGGTCAGTAGTTCAAGACCAGCTGGCCAATACAGTGAAACTTCATCACTACAAAAATACAAAAATTACCTGGGTATGATGCCATGTGCCTGTAATACCAGCTACTCCAGTGGCTAAGGCAGGAGAATTGCTTGAACCTGGGAGGCAGAGGTAGCAGGGAGCCAAGATCACACCACAACACTCTAGCCTAGGTGATAGAGCAAGACTCTCTAAGGAAGGAAGAAAGGAAAGGAGGAAGGGAAGGAGGGAGGGAAAGGAAGGAAGAGAGAGAAAGAAAGAGAGAGAGAAAGAGGACAACCCACAAAATGGAAAATATCTGTAAATCATATATCTAACAAGGGTCTAGTGCTGAGAATATATGAAGAACTCTTCTAACTCAACAATAAAAAGACCAAAATCCAATTTACAAATAAGCAGAGGATTTAAGTAGACATTTCTTCAAAAAAAAGGTGTAAAAATGGGCAATAAGCACATAAAAAGATGCCCAACATCATTAGTGATTTAAGAAAATTAAACCAAAACCACATTGAAATACCACTTTATATCCGCTAGGGTGGCTATAATTGAAAAGATAAACAACAACAAGTGTTGGTGAGGATGTGGGGAAATTAGGGTCCTCATATAATGCTCACGGGAATGTAAAATGGTTCGGCTGCTTGGCAAAACAGTCTGGCAGTACTTTAAAAAGTTAAGCATTGAGTTTCCATATAACCAGCAACTTTACTTTTAGACCCATATGTCTACTCACAGTACATACCCAAGAGAATTGAAAACATATTCTTACAGAAATGTGTGCATATGTTCATAGTAACATTTCTCATAATAGTCAAAAAGTAGAAACTACTCATGAGCTCATCAATTGGATAAGCAAAATATATTTTCATCCACACAACAGAAGGTGATTCAGCCATAAAAAGGAATGACATTCTAATGCAGCCTCGATATGAATGAACTTGAAAGCACCATGCTTAAGTGAAAGAAGCCACTCACAAAAGGCATATATTGTATAACTCCATTTCTATAAAATAATAGAACAGGCAAATTCATGGAGATAGAAAGCAGGTTAATGGCTGCCAGCGGTGGAGGAGAAGGGAATGGGAAGTGACTACCGATGGATATGGGTTTTTTTCCTGAGGTGACAGGAATGTTTTAGAATCAATTAGTGGCGACGAGTATACAATATTGTGAATATACAACAAAACTCACTGATTATATGCTTTTAAAAGATTAGTTTTATGGTATATGAATTTAATCTTAATCTTATAGGACAATGTACTCTATCTAATGTCAGTAGTTATTGGAACAGTGTGGAATTGGCACAGGAACAGACAAAGGGATGCCTGTCTCAGTGGGCTAGCACAGAGAGTGTGGAAGGGGAGCCACAGACACATTGTGGGCCTTTGACATATGCCAAGGTAGCATGTCACATCAGTGAGAAAAAGGAAAAATGGCAGAAAAGCACAGCTGGCTCTCATCTGTAGGGGAAAGTTAGCATTGAACCTCACACTCCCACAAAAATTAATTCTAGATAGATAAGAGCTAATGATAAGACTATAAAAATAGAAGAAAATAAAGAAGGACATATTGGTGACCTTGAAAAAGCCACCTTGAGCTTTACAAAAAATAAAGAGACAGAAAATGCATTTAAATTTATATAAATTAGAAACCGAACAAAAAATATCATAAGCAAAGTTGAAAGACATTTCCCATATAATAACAGGCAGAATGTTAATATCCTGAGTATATAAAGAACTTCTAAAATTAATATGACAAAGCCCAACAGAATAATACGTGTCCCTGTGGCTCCTTAACCCCATCACCACCCTCCTTTCATTGCCTTTTAGATGATCCCAGAATTTTGTCATGTACAGTGAGACCAAGAGACCATCTTAGCCCCCTTTTCCGTGGTGGTGTCTAGTTTCCTTCATTACTTAATTGCGTCTGGTGCTTTTTCTTAGCAAAGTCAAGATGGTTTTTGTTGGGCAGAACAATTGGATACCAAGCTCTGCCCTGGACAAAGTGCATGACTGTTGTCAGGCAGGAAGGAGCTGGGCACTGAGGAGGGTGCAGGGGGACAGACTAAAACCCGAGGTACTCTTTCCCCTGAGAAGATACATATACCTTTCTCTGCAGGGACTTGCACCCAGCTGGCATCTAGAGGACCTGGATGAGGAGAACTGGGTATACTCAAGCCACTGCTTGCCAGTCTGACACTTAATTGGGGCTGCAGCATACCCTTTGCTCAATGATAAAAATTAACCTTGATTCCAGACTGATACCTATCTTCACTAAGGAAGTGTCTGTGCTGCGGTTTCTTTTTGTAAGCTGTGACATTATCAAAGAATAGAATATTGCAGGGATGGCACACGGGGACTTCCATCTTAGACTTAGAAGACCTTCCTATTTTTCTTTCTTTCTTTTTTTTTTTTGAGGCAGACTTTCGCTCTTGTTACCCAGGCTGGAGTACAATGGCGCAATCTCGGCTCACTGCAACCTCCGCCTCCTGGGTTCAGGCAATTCTCCTGCCTCAGCCTCCTGAGTAGCTGGGATTACAGGCACGCACCACCGTGCCCAGCTAATTTTTTGTATTTTTAGTAGAGACAGGGTTTCACCATGTTGACCAGGATGGTCTCAATCTCTTGACCTCGTGATCCACCCGCCTCGGCCTCCCAAAGTGCTGGGATTACAGGCTTGAGCCACCGCACCCGGCCAACCTTCCTATTTTTCTTTCCTGCTGAGATAGACTTTCAGCTTTCAACTGGGTAATTCAGTGAGGGTCCTTCCTTCCTTTTTCACCCCCACTTCCTCTCATCTGCTTTCCTGTTTTCATAAGCCGCAGATTTAGGCCTTGTTTTATTACATTTCACAGTGTGCTTAAATACCCCCTACAGTTCTTCATCTCATTATGAAAGACAATTTACATGAGGGAAAAATGGCAATGGCAATGTGATTTGTTCTGCTAGATTTTGTAAAACATTCTGTATCAGGGCTCTCCTGCAGGGTGTCAGAGAGACAAGCGTGAAACTCGGGTTCATTTAAAGACCCCTATTGGTAATCTCTCAGTAAGTCAGATATTCCCTTCATAGATCCAGGCTGGGTCACTTTGGGCTTTGCATTAAACATTAAGGCTGTAGAACATTTTATGCAAAAGAAAATTGTACAGCTAAAAACAAGTGGAGAGGGTTAGAGGCAGTTGATCTATTATATGTGGGCAAAAATATGTTATAACTGAGCTGGACTCTCCCCTCCTCCCCTTAGGGTCACTGTTACTACCACGGACATGTGCGGGGATATTCAGATTCGGTGGTCAGTCTCAGCACCTGCTCTGGTCTCAGGTAAGTGGTCATGATCATGGCGGCTCTAGCCTTCATCCGTCTACTGCAGATAACGTCTGTCTTTTCCTGCTCGTGCTAAAGCACTGAGAATGGGAATGAGTGATAGGTGCTCCCAGCTCAGCTGCACCTCCTGGTTCTCCACCTGGGCAAGAGAACACACAAGCCCTCACTCCACTGCTTACGAGAGCACAGCCACCCAGGATCTTAGCTTCATGTTCACGGCCCCTCTTTCAGTGCTGTTCTCAGGCCTGGTGGGGTGAGAGCGACTGAACGGCTGAGTTTCAACGTCCAAGCATTTTGTGAATTCTTTTCCTCTTTTTAATTTTTGAGACAGAGTCTCACTCTGTCGCCCATGCCGGAGTGCAGTGGCACAGTCTCAGCTCACTGCAACCTCCGTCTCCTGAGTTCAAGCGATTCTCCTGCCTCAGCCTCCAGAGTTGCTGAGACTACAGGTGCGTGCCACCATGCCCAGCTAGGTTTTTTTTTTTTGTATTTTTGGTAGAGACTGGGTTTCACCATGTTGGCCACTCTGGTCTCAATCGCCTGACCTCGTGATCTGCCCACCTCAGCCTCCCAAAAGGCTGGGGTTACAGACATGAGCCACTGAGCCCAGCAAAATCATTTTCCATTTATGTGGCTCTGATGTTTTATAATTCCCAGTGCTAAAAGATAGAACATTACATACTAATGTTGAAGCTGATAGCTTAATATAAATCTTAAAGGGCCTCCTCTCATTAGGAAACAAAGTAAAGAAACTAATTTAACAACCAGCAAGGTGAGTTGAATACAGGCATGGATTGGCAGGGGGTCTGCTACTATGCTACGGTCACGATACAGGAAGCAATTACCTTCCCTTGCTAGAGAAGTCAACCCCAGGTGTTACAGCCCCTTCCTTCCACATCACAGTAATTAGCCATTGGCTGGCTCGTATGTGCTCCCCAGGAAAATCATTTTGTTTGATAAATTTCCAGCTGCTTCAGCCTTTTTACTGGATTTACTTATTGACTTTGTGAACTAAGTATATCCTCAGAGTCCTGGGTAACTTTGACGCATGGCGCCAAAGCATGGTTCCATGGGAGGGAAGAGAGAGAAGGCCTGGAAAAATATACCTGCTTGAGTTAAAAAGCAGAATCATGTTCTGTGCATCAGCAGTTCCTGCAACATCTTTGCGGGTTCTGTGTGGGATCGTGGAGGATGAGAATGCATACAACACACCACACACACAACAGCAACACACCTAGCTGCCCTCTCTTCTACTCCAGCCAGCAGACAATGAGAGTTCTGTTTGCTCGCAGCTTCCCCATTGCTCAGTACATCTGATTTATTTCTAAGTATTTACCAGCATTGGTCCTTTGACATACTCAAACCTAAAAATATGTACACAAAGCTATTCCTCTTCCTCCTCATCCCTTCCCAGTCCCTTACTCCGATCAAAATGCAAACTGGGGATTCCCCTCCCAGCTTTCTCATCCCTTATACATGTAAACACATAGAGATTGGGGTGGGTATTTGTTTATTTTTATAAACACAGAGTCATGTCATATACAGCATTCTACAGCTTTCTTTTGTTACCCGACCCTATCTGTCTCTCCAGGTCAGCCAGTGCAGACCCAAATCATTGAATGAGCACACACACTCGCACGGACACACACATTTCTGCATACCTGCATTATTTTTTAAAGGCATTTTTATATTCTATCTATACAACACAATTGAACTTTAAGATGTCTGCTACTCTGAAAAGTTAAGGAGGTGCCTTGTGGTTTGAATTTGTTTCTCTCCAGTTACTCATTCATTCCCAAAACATTCCACAAGTGCTTCCTCATTGCCAATTCCAGGTTCTGGGGGCACAGCACTGAACAAAACGTGTTCTTCCTGGAGCACTTCCTAGTGGAAGGGACAGACAGAGGGCATAGTAAGATACACGACGTCAAGGACCATGGGAAAAACAAAGCTGAGACGGAGTACAGGAAAGGCGATGGTAGTCAGGGAGGCTCTGGAGGAGGTGAGGTGAGTCTTTTTGATGATGTAGATAGCATAACAGAGAGAGGAGCATGTGCAAAGCTCCTGGAGCAGAGGGATGCCTGGGATATTCCCAGAGCAGCAAGGTGAGCGAAGTGCACAGGAACAGGGAGGTAGTGGGAAGAAATGAGGTCAGAAGGAAGGGAAGTGGAAAGGCAGGATCACCAGGAGTCACGAAGGTGCTCAGATGTCCTTTGGCCTCCCCCCACCTTCACCTCAGATGCTATATGTTCTCACCTGAGAATATGATAGGGTGGTGAATTAGCTGTGTGACAATGCATAGGTCACTGGGCCTCTCTGAGCCCCAGTTCGCATGGTGGGAAGTGTGCATGTTCAAACAAAGTTTGAGTTTGTTTCTCCCCTAGATGGGTGCCAGGAGGGAAACAATAAACAGATGCAGTGACCTCTAGGGAAGCCAAGCCCCGTGCCCACCTCCAGGAAGCATCTTGAGATAGTCTTTGTTCTTTGATTCTGGGGCTGGACTAGTCATAAAAGTGTGTTCATGCAGCACTCGGGAAAATGCCTTGCAAAGCTATGCTGCTCCTGTAGGGACCGGGACAGAGACGCACAAGGCCCTGGTAGTAAGGACCACGCACACGTGGAGAGGGAAATCCACCCTTGACTGTTGTTGTGCCTCTCTGGGGCCTGAAAGGTGGACCTCTTAGTTCAAAGGCTGTGCATTGAAGGCTGGGTATTTTCAGCCTTCAATTTGGCCTTAAGGCCAATGTATGTAAAAAAGAGGAAAGCTAATTCAAACTGACTTAAAGAAAACCAAAATAACATGGAGATAGTCTTGTGTTACTGAAAGGTCCAGGCAAAGCTCCAGGCTGGATCCAGAGTCCTAACTAAAACGATCAGGGTCTATTTTCTATCTCAAGCCTCTACTTTCTCCTGTGTTCATTTCATTCTCAGGCACTATCTTAGCATGGGTTGCCAAAACAAAATCCCTGGCCGGGCATGGTGGCTCACGCCTGTAATCCCAGCACTTTGGAGGCCTAGGTGGGTGGATCACCTGAGGTCAGGAGTTCAAGACTAGCCTGACCAACATGGTGAAACCCCGTCTTAAAAAAAAAATTATTTTTGTTTTGTTTTGTTTTTATTTTGAGAAGGAGGCCGGGCGCGGTGGCTCACGCCTGTAATCCCAACACTTTGGGTGGCCAAGGCGGTGGATCACGAGGTCAGGAGATTGAGACCATCCTGGTCAACAAGGTGAAACCCCGTCTCTACTAAAAATACACAAAAAAAATTAGCTGGGCATGGTGGCACGTGCCTGTAATCCTAGCTACTCAGGAGGCTGAGGCAGGAGAATTGCCTGAACCCAGGAGGCGGAGGTTGCGGTGAGCCGAGATCACGCCATTGCACGCCAGCCTGGGTAACAAGAGCGAAACTCTGCCTCAAAAAATATACATATACCTTAGACTGGTTGACTTAAACCTTAAAAATTTATTTCTCACAGTTTATTGAGCCTGGAAAGTCCAAGATCAATGTGCTGACAAGATGGATTTCCTCCTGAGGCCTCTTTTCTTGGCTTCTTGGCAGTCATTAGCTTGCTGTGTGCTCACATGACCTCTCTTTGTGCATGCACTGAGGGAGGAAGCTCTGGTGTCCTTTAAACAGGCACAGATCCCATCAGGGGCTTCCCTCATGATCTCATCTAAGCCTAATCAGCTCCCAAAGGCCCCATCTCCTGATACCACCACATGGGGCTGTGGCTGTAACGTATGAATGTGCAGGGTGCATAAACATTCAGTCCATAGTAGGCGGTTTTTGTTTTGTTTTGTTGGTGACAAAGGGATTGCTGGCAGCATGAGGCTTCCATGCTCCAAAAGCAAGTCGAAGAATGAGGGTCTCTCTTCCAAGCTCAGTGGAGGTCGTCTAAATACATCTCAGTGGCTCTGCCTGGGCCACTTGCTCATCTGTGGCCCAATCACAGTGGCCAGTGTGGAGCTCAGTGGTCTGGTCAAAGAGGTTATGGACCTATACCCTGGACCAGGTTGAAGGAAAACTGCACCCAGGGCCCCTGAGGCAGGGAGCAGGGAGGGGGTGAATGTACCGAAGAAATGCAGTGAGCTTTTGCCAGGAAAAGAAAAAAAAAAAGGATGGCTGAGAGCCAGGGACAGTCAGCAACCAATAGGCCTCTTCCAGCTACAATTATGAAGAAATTTCCATTGATGACTGAGATCGGCCATCAGTGGAAACATCCAGGATTGGCTGGATCATTTTTGGGTTGTCTTTATAGGGCTATCAAATTCTTGACAGGAAAGAAAAGGGTTATCTCCCAGGTGTTCCTACTAGCTCCTATTTCCCTTAATAAAACAACTTACAAACCAGTGACTTTAACTCATTAGAGCAACAACTGGGGAAGCGTTCCTGGAGTAAGATCCAAGCCAGACAAATCCTCCCACAGGGCTTGGCCTCGCCACTCGGTCACGACGCTCCATCCCTCTTCCCAGGCCGGCCTTGCTGTCACTCTGTGCCAGGCACGCTGCCTTAGCTCTTCCAGCCTCCCGCAAAGTGCAGGCAGCTGTCAGGGCTGCCAGTGCCTTCCTCATGGCGACGATGACCTCACTGGCCAGACTGTCATGTCTGAGTCTTGTTCACCTCCCATCCCAGGAGCAGGCACAGACCCATCATTTGGCAGAAAAGAATACTGTGAAATCGTAGCATCTGGGATTTCAGGAAAAGTCAGACGAGTAAGTGCTGCATCGTCTGGTATCAACCACCAAGAGGGAATGGGGACGGTGGCGAGGAACGCTATGTGGGTCTAATGAACTCCTCGCTGTGGGCGCTCCTGAGAATTCTGACTTCCCAGATCCTTGTGCTGTTGTTACAAAAGCAGCAGACCGTGCATCAACAGAGAAATTCCGGAGCTGTGCAGTCAACTTTGTGATCTTTCAAGTCAAGAATCAGACCGGAGCGAGGGGAGGCTGTATTCGATCAACTGCTCACTGACAGAAGAATCGATTGAGACTGGAAATAAAGGGGAAGAAAATGCAACTGGAGGAGCACCAGCCTGGTAGATGTTAAGAAGGAAAACGGGGATTAAACATTGTATTAAACGTGGTGTGCTCCAAAAACACATGAAGATCCAGGAACGTGGAGGGAAGCTTGGGAGCCTAGAAGATGCATTAATTACAGCCCAATAGATTCCAGTTTTGCCCAGAAAGAACATCCCACATTGCTTCAGACACACGGGATCGTCAGTGAGCCGCAGGGGACCCAACAAGTAGCTTCGTCATTTGAAGTTTGAAGCGGGAAGGATACGGAGAGAAAAACAGCATAAAGATCTCAGTAGAAAGGGGATTAAACAGGAGACAGCTCTCGAATGGGGGGAACGAAGTGCACCGTCGAAAATAGGTCATAAAAAGGAGTTCAGCCGTGGAGTTGACTCTTACTTTGAAATGACTCCAAGTTGAATGTGAAGTCGAGGCTCTACGCTCATTTTGTCCTGTGTCATATGTCTCCCATTGATGCGTAGCTCCCAGTGAATACAGTTTTGGTGCAGTGCTTGTGATTCTCCTCCCCTTTTCCATTCTGGTCCCCCATTTGCTCTCATGGCTTGGTGCCTCTCATTCCTGCCAGCCAGGAAGCCTGGAGACCCTGCCATGAGCGTCAAATAATCCACAGCTCTGCAGGGCACAGGCATCAAACTGTTGCTGAGATGGAGAAAGAACCCAGCTCTTGGCGAGAGGAACTGACATACTGTACCTTGTAATGGGACAGACATCCAGCCCTGTCCTGCTCCTGCTGGGGGGGTCAGAACAGCCATGCGCCCCTCTTCTGAGTTTGCTCCTAAATGCCAAGTTCCCGCCCCTTCAGCTTCTGGCTGGAGCGTGAGTTCCTGGAGGGCGAAGTTTGTCTTTCCCTTATTTTTCTGGTTCTCTTGCTCCGCTCTCTCAGTGTGGACTCAGGGATCTGGCAGGGGGAGTTTCATGGGCTCTTGCTGTGGGAGTGAGCCCCAAGTCTTCATCACCTGCAGGCACAGAGGCTCAACTGAAGCTGAATTTCTTAAGGGCCCACCTGTGCTTTCAAAGACCCAAGCCAAGCAAACTTGCTAGATGAGAAAGTGGTATCTGGATCAGATCGCGCACTAGAGACTGGTTGTAAGCATAGTTTTTTCCTTTTTAAATGGGGTTGGAGACACCTGAGCGCAAGGTGTGCACACAGTCACTCACATGTGTGCCCACTTGCACACGTCCCCACACACACACCACACACACACAAATACCTACTCCGTGGGGGTGGGGTGATCATGTTTTCATGAGGATGGGGCAAGTGTTATTGTCACCTGAGAAGCCGACTCAGGCACAGCACCCTCAGGTGCCTGGAGCTCGTTCCCCAACCCCAGCGCTGCTGTCACGCACTTTTCACCTTGAGACTGCCATCCTCACAAAGCCCTTGGCCCCATTCCCATATCACCAGGGACTGACCCAGCTCCTCACCCCAGCTGCAGACGGGGGCCTCTCCTGCATTGGCACCACCCCTTTCCTTGTCCACCTGGGAAGCTCACAAAAGCCATGAGCAGATATGCTCCTTGGTTTACAGGTGAAAAGCAGAGACTGAGAAAGTGACTTTCTCCCAGCCTCTCAGTGATAGTGAGCAAAACTCCATCTTAAACCCAAGCCTGGCTGACCCCTGGGTCCATACGTGTTCGGCTAAACCTCCTGCACAATTTGGATCCAACTTTCTTTTTCAGTCCAACCATCTCCCTCCTGAGGAAACCACCCTATTCCCGCCACGCAGTTTTTTGGCCGTTTCCAGAGCATGCCCCCACATGCATCGTGCTGCCCCGCTGCCTGGGACACACCACTCCCCGCTCTCCCTTTTGACTTTGAAATATCCACCCTTCCCTCAAGGCCCAAGTCAATCACTGCTTCCTCCTCCCAGAAGCCCCCCTGGTGTCGCCATCTCCTCGCCATCTGGCTCAGCCGCATGCTGTCATGCATTTTCTCAGACATTGCAGTTCCCGGAGCAGAGCAGGTGCCTTGGGAATATGTGTTTATGTCCCTGTCTTATGGCCCCCGTCCTTCCTTGTCCCACGCCTAGGTAACTGCCATGCCTCATTCTACGAGTGGCCTTTAGACAGGGATATAAACACATATTTACACAGCACCTGCTATGCTACAGGAACTGCAGTGTATGGATCTGACTCTCCAGAAGGTCAGGTGCATGGACATGGCCTTGCCTTGGCCTTCCTGTCTACTAGACTGGGAGTTCCAGGAAGGCAGGGACCAGGTGCCCGAACACAGCTGTGTCCTAGACCTTGGCATGTTACAAGTACTCAGGAAATAGTGCGGGAACAGATGGGCCTTCCCAAAGGTCAAACGGTTCGTAAACCGTCATTCTGGCCAGTCCACTTTTTAAAAACTATTTAAAGTGCAATAGATCATATGAAGGAGGAAATTGCCATGGAATGGAGGTAAAACCACTTTGACCTTCACCTTTGCATTTGTGGTGCTTGCTCCGCCAGCACCTATCTGACTAGCCCACCTGGCCTCCTTCAGCCTCTGGCCAGGTGTCTCAAGCCAGGTTTCTACACTGCTTCCTTTCTGCTTCCTCCCACGGAGGTCTTTTGACTTCCGAGTGAACTCCTGTGAGAACCATCCCTGGGAGCCCACCTCAGCTGTTCGTGGAATCTTGTTGGACACGTGTGTGAGTCAGAGAGAGGCTTTGACGCACAGGCCACAGGAAGCCACAGTGGTTTTGCCAGGTGCCATCTACTCTGAAGGACACTCAAGGTCAAGTCTCTCAGCTCTCCCCAGGCCCCGCTGTCAGTCAAAACTCAGGATGTCTTAATCCAAACTCCTCTGGGTAGGTCCCCAGACTGGCTCTCTACCTGACCTCTTGTCCAGAAGATCCACACCATCTCAAGCGCATAAGCCTGACCCCAGGGAGATTTCTGTTGCCTACTTCAGCCACCCAGGCCCTGCACACTCTCCACTGTGGCAGCTCCTTCATCCCTCTCTTCTGTCACCATCCTCGTTCAACCTCCCTCTTAGATTTGAAAATTGTCTCCCCCACTTCCCTCTCTACCCTTCCCTTCATCACCGTGTTGCACATTCTAGAAGGTCATATTTCAAAAACACTCCTTGATGGTATCATAGATCCCAGCAACCCACTGCACTCCAGCCCACCAGGGCTCTCCATGGCTCACGTGTCAAAGCCACTAATTCAGCCTGATGCTGGCACAATAATCCCACAGATATTTAGTGATCACTTACTCACCTACTGGTTACGTGTAACCATGACAGTTGCAGTGCCGGTTCTGAGAAAAACAACAGAAATAAGGAACATATTTCCTGGGTGTGTAAAGGGAGCCAGAGATCAACATTACAATGTTGTAAGTGACAGGAAGCAGGTTGCGTAAAAGCACGTGAGGAATTCTGCAGAAGGGCCCCAGATGCTGGGGATACGGAAAAAAGGGTTGGCTAACCTGGACCTCCAAGGTCATACATCAGCCTGGAAGGTCATTCCCAGCATGAGCGCTGTGCGTGACCCTGCAGAGGAGGCTGACCATCCAGTGTGATGAGGACAAGTGACCAGGCCCAGGAGCCAGGTCCCGACTGGGACGTCTTGGCCCTGCCGCTCATCAGCTGTCTGGCTGTCTGTTTCACAGGGCTCCCTTAACAAACTGCCATAAACTGAATGGCTTCAAACAGCAGAACTCTAGTCTCCCACTGTTCCACAGGCCAGAAGTCTGAAATCAAGGGATCAGCAGGACTGCTTTCTTCTGCAGGGTCTATGGAAGAATCCCTTCCACGTCTCCCGCCTGGCTTTGGGTGGCTGCTGGCCGTCGCTGGGTGTGCGCTGACTTGTAGCTGTCACTCCTTTTTCTGCTTTCTTCTTCACTTGGCCTTCTTCCCTGCGTCTGTCTCCTCTTCAGTGGAGGACATGTATCATTAGATTCATGGCCCACCCTAATCCAGGACAATCTCATCTTGAGATCCTTAATTGAATTACATTTGCAAAGTCCCTTTTCCAAATAAGGTCACATTGACAGGTCCAGAGATTAAGACTTAAAACCTATCTTTTCTGGGGGACGGGGACACTATTCTACGCGCTACGGTGAACTGGGGCGCCCATCTTTATTTTCTTCATTGGTGAAGTAGGCTCATGTTGTCTGCTTTACAGGATTGCCGTAAATATTAGAGAAAATAATACATTTGAGAGCCTGGCTCATGAGGACCATGAAGCATCGAGAGTGACTGTTAATAGGTCCAGAATTTTGGGGGGAATGATGAACGTGTTCTGCAGTTAGACAGTGGTGATGTTTACATGACTCCGTGAATATGCTAAAGACCATTGGATCTCACGCTTTCAAGGGGTGAACTTAATGTTAGGTGAACTATTTTTATATAGCGCTGTAATTTTAAAAAGGAGCCTGACTCAGGGAGTCTTTTATGCATCATAGCTCCTATTATTACTATTATTGATGTGCTGGTAATAACACTTTATTATTTTTTTTGAGATGGTATCTCATTCACTCGGTCACCCAGGCTGGAGTACAGTGGTATAATCTTGGCTCACTGCAACCTCCACCTCCCAAGTGATTCTCCAACCTCAGCCTCCCAAGTAGCTGGGGTTACAGGCATGCACCACCATGCACAGCTAATTTTTGTATGTGTTGCCCAGGCTGAACTGGAACTCCTGACCTCAAGTGATCTTCCAGTTTCAGCTCCCAAAGTTCCGGGATTACAGGCATGGGCCAGTGCGCCCAGCCCTTGGTAATTACTACTCCTGTCTGTTTCGTCACAGTTGAAACTCCTCCCTCCTCTGTAGCACTCCCACTCCCTATTTGAAATGGGAACCACAGGCAAGGTGTCTTTGCATGTCCAGCCTAGTGCCTTCCACACAGTGAAGGGATGAAACATATTTGTTTTGATTGTACCTGAGTAGTTCACATGGAAATTACTGAAGCCCAGTGGTGCTTATGTGCTAAGTAATACTGCTGCCACGACTGTTTATCAAACATGTATGAGGTGAGATATTGCTTTTACCCACAAGTTCCTCCAAAAAGAAAGAAATCCCAAATCAAATTTCATGCCAACTGCTTTTCCACCGTATGATTGACAGCACCACACTGAGACCAAAAGTCTTTTTCTAGGAAATTCAGTTAGCCGCTGGACACGGAACCAGCCGGGATAATTCATGTTTTCTAATCATCATCTTATTCCAGGCAGTCAAAATCCATGTGCCACCCTCCTGCTTGCCAGGATGCAGTCAGAAAAACCAGGATCAGACAACACAAGGCGGCCCTGGTGCCTGCTGCACCCGGCTTTGGAGATTAAAAACAGAATTTTCAGAAGGACAAAAACTTATCTTGAGGAAATATAGGTCTCCTGGGTGTTCACTTTGAAAGCTAAAATAATCAACTAATAAAATTTTAATAGATTCCTCTGTTTCCAGTCAAGGGAAAACAACAGGCTTTCACGTTGTAAAGGAAGACTACTGATTTTTAAAGCCACGGCTCCATTTTCTCTTTCTAATTCTAGTCCTTTTCTTTTCTAATTCTGCTTTTTTCTTTTATTTTTTTATTTTTTGTTCTTTTTTTTTTTTTTTAAGATAGGGTTTCACCGTGTTGGTCAGGCTGGTCTTGAACTCCCGACCTCAGGTGATCCTCCCGCCTTGGCCTCCAAAGTGCTTGGATTACAGGCGTGAGTCACCACGCCCGGCCACTTTTTTGATGCTCCTGCTGGTTCCCGGCCCCTCATGCCTTTCAAAACTGCACAAAGGGAAGCAGGAGAGTATGGGATTGAAAGGACCAAGCCTGGGACACACAGGTCCCGACTGGGTCCCCAGCTCTGCTACCTGCGCACCTTGGACTCTGGGGTCATGGCAAGAGCGGCAGCCATGGTCAGCAGAGTGATCAACGTATGGAGCCCAGCCCAGAACCTGGACCCTAGAAGAGTACCACAGGGTGTGACTCTGAACCCTGAGAACCCCTTTCTCTCTGCCCCAGAACTTGGCCTGAGTCTGTGGTGACGGCTGGCTGACCTCCTGTCCCCCTAGAGAGGGAGCCCACAGTCTTCATCTTGCCCCAACATTAGAGACTTTCTTCTCATCTTTTCCCCCTACGCTACCAAGGGAGAAAGAACTCCATGTGCAAAGTCCACTGGATTAAAATTCCATGCTCGAGATTAACCAATTTCAAGTTTACAACTAAATATCTATGACATTCAACTTAACAAATTACATTCACTTATCTAACTCAGGGCCAGTAGGGCTGTGAGAACATCAAAATGTTGTATCTCGCAAACCCTGAATGCTTGAATTTTGTGTCCACTGTTGTTTCCAGCAATCTTTAGAGCTAAATGATTAATTATACCCAAGGCAGTCCAAAGCAATTATTTAATTAAGCTTATTATAGGCTGCCAGTTGTTTGCAGAAAAGGGAAGGCCTGCACCCTGGTTTCTAACATCTGGCCTTTGGATGACTTAAAAGATAAAAAAAAGATAAGAGAATAGTTTTAGTCTAACAATTGCTAGAATTTTTCCACTAAGTAGAAAACCTTTTTCATGATTAGAACCTTTTCCCATGATTAGAAAATGGTGACGTATTTTACAGTAAGTGTTCAGCTTATTTAGATTCAATGTAAAATTGAAAATGTTGCAATACAAAATGAAATGTTACTGCCATTTTCTTTTTAGGGCAGAATCTATGGTGTTCATTTCCATTTCCCCTGACCCTTTTTTTTCTTTTTTGAGAGGGAGTCTCACTCTGTCCCCCAGGCTGGAGTGCAGTGGCATAATCTTGGCTCACTGGACCCTCCACCTCCCAGGTTCAAGCAATTCTCCCACCTCAGCTACCCGAGTAGCTGGGACTGCATGTGCGTACCACCACTCCAGGCTACTTTTTGTATTTTTAGTAGAGATGGGGTTTCATCATGTTGGCCAGGCTGGTCTCGAACTCCTGACCTCAAGTGATCCACCCACCTTGGCCTCCCAAAGGGCTGGGATTGCAGGCATGAGCCACCACTCCCCGCCTCCCCTTGCCTATTTTTTAAAGTTCACGTCCTTAATTTAGGCTTTTAAAAACCAACCTTAATAAACAAAAATCCTCTTCTACATATTCCAAAGTTCAAAATCTACATTTTATTTCATAAAGAACATTTCAGAGAAAGAGAAAACACAAGCCACCCCAGAGAGTTGACAACCAAAGTAATCCCTGAATGATCTCTTCAGTGATACACGTGGACACGGTGTCGAGGAGACAGCAGTTCGTATCATGACTTTTCATCAGTCTGGCCTTTGGATGGCTTAAAAGAGACATGAGAAGATTTTCATGACTACGTAACACCTGCTACAAATTTGGGATTTGAAAATATTAAAAAATGTTTTAGTTACTCCCAACTACATTGGACTCCCTCTTCTCTGAAGAATTAATTGTTAATGGTTCGAATGTATGTCTTAGCTCTCACGTGATTTCTAATCCTCCCAGGTATCTTGACGCTGCCTTGTCAGTTAGGATACAGGCATCCTGAGTGTGGTATATCTGTTTCTCCCATTGCCCGTGACAACTCATAAAACAGAATTGGTGGAGTAAGCCAGTTAAATAATGAGGAATTGATTAGTCTGCATTTGCTTACCAGTTGTTTTCAAAACAGATATTTGACTAACTCCAACCTCTTCCTTCCATATCATGTGAGCGTTGAAATACTGTCAATCTATTAAAGTTTAAGAGTTGTTAAATACTACCTATGAATGGGCCATCGATGAGCATAGGGTGAGTGAATGATTGAATAAAGAGATGAGCAGGAGTGAATGACATAGGAACATCTTCGACGGTCCCTTCTTTGGAAAGAAGCTTAGATTTAGGAAAACTGATGGCGTTTGCAATTTGACCAGCTATTCCTCAAGGATTGAGGTATACCCAGATCCTTGGGTTGCTGCAATATAAATTATATATTAGAACTAGTTATTATATAACATGTTATTTATGTTATGTAACATTATATGCTATTATATAACATTATATATTATTATATGTTAGAAGTAATGGCCTAAACCTCATTTCCATTTCCATAGACCTCATCCTCTGTCCTGACTCTACTAAAATAATTAGCAAAATGTTGTGGTTGTGTATGTTGGGGCTCTCTACATGCTGAGCTGAAGAAAAACCCCCAAGGTCTCTCTGGCCCCTGGCACCCATCTTTACCCCATCTGTCTCTCCCAAAGCACAGGATGAAGTTATTCTCTGAAATTCCCTTATCTGCCCAAACTATGGACCCTGCAAAACAGAAATCATTCACCTTGGTTCCTCTGTGAGTTTTCATTAATGTTCACAGGAAGAAGGACGGAGGGAAGCCTGTTGACACAGCCAGACAGACTTTGCTCATAACTGTCGTCTGCTGTGCGGGCCCAAAAGACTTGGTCCCAGACCATTGTATGTTCTTCAATCCCAATTAATTCCCCAAAAAATCATTTACTCATCCCCTAAAATTACCCGTGCATCTCTATCTCCCTTTCTCCTAAGAAGAAGGTTGTAGAACCATCTGTATCCCCATTGAGTAATCATTCTTCTATAAGTCACCTGTGCCATGCATGTTAAAATAAAATTGTCTGTCTTTTCTCCTATCATATTTCTGCCTCTTGTCAGTTGACTTTTAGTGAAACTTCAGAGGGCAAAGGGAAACATTTTTCCCTTAGCCCCTACAGGTGTGTATGTGACTTGTTCTAGGGAGAGTCTAAGGAGGTTCATCTCTCACAAAAGGTTGGTGAGATGAATTTTGCTTGAAAATTTTGTGTATTTCTAAAGTGGAGAGATTGTGGTCACCTTGCTAAATAACATAAGGTACTAGACACATGGGAATTCAGAGCTGCCAGTTTGCAGTTACCTAAATTGTCATTTCTGCAAAGAAAACCTTTCTCTCAGCATCAGGAAGCACCTTTCAAATTAAAGCACTTCACTGCCCCACCTTAGCGAAGAGAAATGAAAACCAGCCTGCAGGCCGAGGTCCCCATCATTGAAGGAAGCTGGCAGCCCAAGGCTAGCATTACTCATTCCTGGAGTGGGACATGGCCTTAGCTGTGAGCTTCAGAAGGTCAGTCATGTGTCATGGTCCATGGCTAAATGTTACCTTCTGTCTCTGCAGGTTAGAGTCTTCAGCAAATTTGTCCATTTTTAAAAAGAATCTATGCTTTTATTCCCAAACCTAAAGGTTGGTTCAAAAGGTTCTTTCTTAGTTATTATCATTCCCAGAAATGTATTTATATTATTAATGTTCTCTTTTACATCAGGGAGCCATGAATGACCAGTGTTCCTATGAGCAGATGGGTTAACAAAATATAGGACTTGCCTGAAATTGTCAGTCTTTTGATTAACATGCGAAAAGATGCCTAATTCATAGATCTGCCCTTATTAGTAGTAAGGAGAGCTACTACCCCTCAAGCACTGACTTGGGGCCTCCCCTGAGCTAAGAGTTTTGACTTGATGACATAGCAACCCCAACAAGTAGGTGCCATTGTCCCCATTTTATAGGTGAAGAAACCAGGGCTCAAAGAGACTAACAAATTAGTTAAGGTCATATAACTAGTAAGTAACAGACCTGAACTCAAACCCAGAACTGCCAGACTCCAGAGGCTTCCCTCTGGAGTTCCTTGATTGGTGTTCCAATCTGGTGTTCCTTGATTCCGGAAAGAGCTGAACACGGGATGCAGAGCCCAGACCCCAGCCTCGAAGGAGCGGTGCTGACGCTTTGTGTACTGAAGTGGGCTCCTTTATCCACACACCTCCCATCCATCAAGTAAATACAAAAAATATGAATTTGTACTCGTTCTTATAATTCCATCAACTATTTAGGGTACAGGGCTGATCAGGATAAATAATTGGATGTAGAAATTGCCCTTTTATAAAAAGATTTCCTAATGGCTTTGCAGCAACTTGGTTGGAACTAGGGCCATTATTCTAAGTGAAGTCAGTCAGGAATTGAAAACCAAAAATGGCATTTTCTCGCTTCTAAGTGGAAAGTAAGCTATGGGTATACAAAGGCATGCAGAGTAATATAATGGACGTTGGAGATGCAGAGGGGGAGGGCAGGAGGTGGAGAGGAATCAGAGATCGTCTGTGGGGTGCAGTGTGTACTACTCGGGTGATGGGTATGCAGACTTCACCATTGCACAGTTTATCCATGTAACGAGAATCTGCTGTATCCCTGAGGCTATCGAAATTTTATTTTATTTTATTTTAAGACGAGTCTGCACTGTCTCCCAGGCTGGAGTGCAATAGTGCGATCATGGCTCACTGCAACCTCCGCCTCGTGGACTCAAGCAATTCTCCTGCCTCAGCCTCCCAAGTAGCTGGCATTACAGGTGTCTGCCACAGCACCCAGCTAATTTTTTTTTTTTTTTGTATTTTTAGTAGAGATGGGGTTTCACTATGTGAAACCAGGCCAGGCTGGTCTCTAACTCCTGACCTCGTGATCCACCTGCCTCGGCCTCCCAAAGTGCTGGGAGTACAGGCATGAGCCACCACGCCTGGCCTTGAAATTTTTAAAAAATTAAACATTTCCCTTCTGAAATGTGTCTGGTAATTCAGATACAGTTATCTTCTAAGCAGTTGAAACATCTTTTTCCTCCTCCTTCTTCCAGGCAATATGTCTTTGAGACATTTAAAAAAAGATAAAAACACACAAAAGCAAAATGCACTGTATTCTTTACCATAAAAGATTTCAAACAAAAGAAAATTCCAAGGCTAACTTTCCAAAAGATTTGCAAAATGAATCAGTGAAAACATATGGCACAGAAATAGCCCCATTAAACTCTGAGAAAATAAATACGTTGGTATTTCTCTCTTCATTCTCTCTCTTGTTAAGAACTGTGCATTAGCCATAAACAAGCTGTCCTTAAAAATTACATGTTTTTTCTTATTTCTTTTTCAACAGGGGACTTATTATGTTTGAAAATGAAACCTATGTCTTAGAACCAATGAAAAATGCAACCAACAGATACAAACTCTTCCCAGCGAAGAACCTGGAAAGTGTCTGGGGTTCGTGTGGATTGCATCACAGCACATCAAGCCTTACTGTACAGGACGTCTTCCTACCGCCCTCTCAGACGTGGGCAAGAAGGGTAAGAAGGATACACAACTTTCTGTTTCTGGGAAGCCAAGAGCTCAAGTTACAGATGTCCAACACTAGGACATCTGGAGAGATGCCGCCACCTAGATGATGTGTCTGGGGGATGGAAGTGTCTAGTTGATGTGGGAGTGGCAGACATTAGATGGTGAAGCACAGCCATAACCCCAAATCTCCATCACCAAATTGCACATGCCAGCCTCAGACTCATTAAAACATGCTGGGTAAAGTCACATCGTTGGGGTCAGAGAGTGGCAAAATCATCATTCATGGAATCTCCCGAGAGATCCTCCTGTGGTTCTAGACCCAGGTTCTAGGCCCACCATGGCAAGCAAGACAGCATGGCACCCTGACCCACTCTCTAGCAGCTCTCCTTCCGCTGGAGCCGAAAGACCACAGAGAGACTTCTTCATTAGCAAGTTTGGGTTCTCATTATAATTTGCAGAAAATTCTTACTCTTTGCCCACACAGTTGTGCAGAGGTGAATTGGGCCTTCCCCCACGTGGTGTGGCTCAGGAGCCTTGCTTACCTATACAGACCAAGCTGCAAATGTTTGCCGTAGTTCCGTCCTGAGACCTTCCAAGCAGTCTGTGTTTTCTGGCCACCAGCTCCCGGATCTGCTCATAAAAGGTCTTCCTTTTTGCAGCAGCACTGGAAAGAGCGGTTGCCTGAGGGAGTCTGCGCTTGTGTAACCCCATGAAACCTCCACCCCAAAGGCCGACCTGCCCCTTTTCTGTCTGGCATTATGCGGGCAACAGAGGCCACAGTAGAGCTCTTTTAACAAGGATTAAAGGCAATTGTTCCCAACATTTGGCTGGATGCCCTGAATTTAAACAAGCAGAAACAGATAGGAAATCATCAACAATTTCCTGATTTTTCATTTCTGGATTTCCTGTTCCTCTTGTGCTCACATCTGACTGTCCGGGAACATTTCTTCCGGGTTCCTCCTAACATTGCTGTCACCTGACTTAACTGCGGTAGACCGCTGCTGAGCACTCAACATTTAATGAATATTATTCTTGGTTCATGCCAAATCATGTTTCTACTGGGAAACAGTAGAGGTTATCCCAAATAATGCCTTCTCATTCTTAGAATTCCCTTCACACCTGTGTAGGTGTCTGTTCCCCTAAAACTGCTCTTATCTGAACCAGTTCAGGACTTTTAACTCTAATTTCACATTCATTCTTTCAGTCCAGGCATTCTGCTGCTGTGTGTTTCTAAGAGTTTCTATCGCAGGTGCTCACAACCTCTTTTTCATTTCCTGCCCCATCACAGGATGGGAGGAATTCTTCCATCTGGTACTGTGGCTCACCTTCACATTGCTGCTTGGTGGCCGAAGACTGTATCCTAATCCTAAGGAACAGAACTTGAAAATTATCCTCCTCAACCTCCCCGCCACAAGCTCAGGAGACTTTTCATCCTGTGCTTCTCCCGACTTCCTGTCTTAGTGATGGATTTAAAGACCAGGCTCTGTGGTCCCACAGCATGTTTCTTTTACTCTTCAAAGCTTTTGCCTTTGGTTCCAAACCTTGGAGAAGATGTGATGAGCTGTAGCTCTCCTGGTCATAAACAATAGAACAGTTGCATTTTGTTTTCCAGGCTCTTTGCTATGAGTACCTTGTTGAATGCACGCTGCCTACGTTATGAGATTTATAACCTGATAGTTTAAATGACACTCAAATATGTTTCTGGTTTCCTTTAGGAGTACGAACTTGGAGTACTGAAACCAGTACTTAGGAGTACTGGTTTCATTTAGGAGTACTTGCCAGCCATATTTTAATTCTTTTAGCTTACAGCTCTCCAGAAGCATGATTATAATATCCAGTCATTTGGACTTGTGGAGAAATGGGGAGAATGGGAATAACAACACTGCTTTGTTAATAATGCAGGTTTTAGGGCAAATGAACCTTTAAATTGAAAAGGGAAGGCATCGATGCCGTCAACACGGTTCTCAGTAATTCTCTCTAGAAAGAGCTGTGATTGTTTTTATGGAAGGGAAAGCATCTTCAACTTAAAATGCATGTATATAATGAAAATGGTGAGAAAAATAATTTCAAATATGTGGAATCCTTGCAAATTGGAATTCTATGGGAGATTGTTTTGGTTAGCTCCTGTGGTAAATATGAAAGGGAGATTTCCTGCCCCACTTACCTGCCTTTATTTCACTCTTTAAAAAAAAATCAATAGAAAGGCTGCTATCTAATCTTGTTTATGCAATGCAGCAACTGCATTGCTTTTTCCCTGCCATTTTCTGTCCCCACTGAATGTTAACTATTGCGAAGACCGGTTTGCAGACTCTTGATTTTTCTGCAGACACTTGCTTTTTTCTTCACAGAGCATTGGGAATAAATCTGCACTCAGGGTACACACTGGCTGTGATAGCATTGTTTGTCATTTTTACAAGGTTCTACATTAGATTTTAGTGAGAACCCAAGTTGCCCCTCGAAGGGCACAGAGAAGCAGGGAGTGTCACCATCAGCTCTTTCTCTCTGTGGATTTTTTAGTCCAGCCTGAAGCCTCCTGACTGTTCAGCTCCCCCACGGAGGACTCCTTCCCTCTCCATCTGCTACTCATTCAAGAATGCAAACCAATTTTAACATCAGCCTAAGCAAGCTCTGAGTGAGACAAAGTCGGTAAATCTACTGGAGAAAATCACATAAGATATCCCAAAGGCAAATGTAAATTATTTTTGAATTGCCCTTTCTTTAGGGATTATCTGTGCCATTGTTCCCCTCCATTAGTTTGGATAATTATGAGTCAAATAGGAAAGTTGCTGCCTTATCTGAAAAGAAATGTTTGCTTGGGCCTCTGTGTACACACAGGATGGCGAGTGGGGAGGTGCCAGTGTGCTTTCTCACACGTGGCCATTCTGAAATGAACTGGTTCTATTGCTTTTGTGTTTCTAGACAGTCTGTCATATTTGTGTAATAGAAGTCACAGTAGTGGTGGAGTATTTGTAGAAAGTAATATGTAACTCATATTATATGTAGAGTCTAACAAGAGTTGAGTATCAGGAACTGGCCAGAAGTGTTTGAAAACTCATTAATTATGACAGGCACACTTCATTCTTCTCTGACAGCCATCCTTGCTTCCATGCCTCCTCTAGAGACTACCATGTTCTCTTACCATACCTTAGTTGTTCTTTAAGCTTGGCTGTGTGGGCCTGATGCGTGGATCATGCCTGTAATCCCAGCACTTTGGGAGACCGAGGTGGGCAGATCACCTGAGGTCAGGAGTTCAAGACCAACCTGGCCAACATGGTGAAACCCCGTCTCTACTAAAAATACAAAAATTAGCTGGGCATGGTGGCAGGTGCCTATAATTCCAGCTACTCGGGAGGCTAAGGAGGAGAGTCATTTGAACCCAGGAGGCAGAGGTTGTGGCAAGCCGAGATCACACCATTGCACTCCAGCCTGGGTGACAAGAGTGAAACTCCGTCTCAAAAAAAGAAAATAGGAAAGCTTGGTGGTGGGGAATAGGGCAGCACCACTTCCTTGGCCCTGGGCTTTGAATATCTATTTGTGTGAGGGAGGCTCCAGTTTTGCAGGTGTGAATTCCTAGTAAGTCTCAAATCCACTAAAGCTCTGGATAAAAAGTAATAAATCTCAGTTGTGTCATTTATTTTTTTAGGCTTAATCTCAATACTTCACACTTGGCCCTACTAAAATTCAGTTTGCCGGATTCAGCCTATTCTCATAGCAGACCGCCCCATTTGTTTGTTTCTGCCCGCCTACACGTCAGCCAGGTGTCAGAGGCTGTATCCCGTGTGAATATGATCAGTGTGTTGTCCCCAGGCCAGTCACAGTTGAGGATGATGGAGACAACCTTTCCTAACTGAAATCGGGGCTCGACTTACAAATACTCGTAAAGTGACCTTAGAGTCGGCATGGGCCTGGCTTGAGCTAATACTGATTTGTTTTCTTGCCTAGAGGAAAAGAAACCAAACTTTTGATTCATTTTATTTGCTGATCTTGCTGGCGATGGAAACATTGGCCCTGGTCTCATTGTGATTGTTGTTTTCTGGCTTCGGGTGACAGCATAGTTGGCTTGCCTATGGCTGCCCATGTCCATCACAACTGCCATCTCTCACCTGGACAACTGCACGGCCTCATTGCTGCATTCTCAGCTTCCAATATCATGCCCTCAGAATCCATTCTCCTTCCAGAAGCCAGAGCTATATATATATATATATATATATATATATATATATATATGTATGTATATGTATGTGTATGTGTGTGTGTATATATAGTGTATATATATATGTGTGTGTGTAGTGTATACATATGTGTGTATGTGTGTGTGTGTATATATATATAGTGTATATATATGTGTGTGTGTGCGTGTGTATGTGTGTGTGTGTGTATGTTGTGTACTACCGCATCCGGCTAATTTTTGTATTTTTAGTAGAGATAGGGTTTCACCATGTTGACCAGGCTGGCCTCAAACTCCTGACCTCTAGTGATTCGTCTGCCTTTGCCTCCCAAAGTGTTGGGACTATAGGCATGAGCCACCGCGTCCAGCGCAATATTTTTTAAATCTCACATTCAAAGCCCCCCTGCTCTTAGATTATTAGACTGTCACTCACCCTCCTTGCTGTGGCCCCTCTGTCCCATCCCCATCTTCCACCTCCTCCCATCCACTGTTTTCCCACATTTGCCAGACTCCAGCCATCCGGCCTGTTCCCAACACCCACAAGCTCTGCCCAGCCTCAGGACATCTGCTGTTGCCATTCCATCTACCTGAAACACTGCTCCCGAAATTGTTCCACACATGCCTGCTCCTCATCCTTCAGGCCTCGGCTACCTTAGACCACCATGGCAGCTGCCACTGCCCAGCTTCGTCCTTCCTGCAGAACCCTGTTTGTCTCCTTCGTTGTGCTTTGCACGGATGCTCTCTTAGTTGTGTTCATTCTGCGTGGGCTCACCTTCGCCCAGCCCCCACCAGAATATGAGTTTCTGGAGGACACTGGATTTCCTGAAGATGGGATTCCTGAATGTGAGTTTGGAGGACACTGGGTTTCGGGAATGTGGGTCTGCTCTCCACGCTGCATCCCAGCACCCAGCGCAGTGCCTAGCAGAGACTGCATCCCTGGTAGATAGCGACCGTGAATAAGGTTATACAAATGGTCTGACCCATGTGAAAAAGTATTAAAGAGTTGCCACGAGGATTTATTGTTTCCCTGATTTCAACTTGCTTTTCTCACTTGAGTTAAATTCCCATTGCCAGAGTCCTTCCTGCAGGCTGCCTGGGGGACGTCTCTCCTGGGGAACTTGGCTGTGATGACTTTGAGAGACCCAGGAACTGTTTCTTTCTTGAGCAAGATTCAAAGAATGCCTCTGCCTCCACCTGGGAACGGAGACTGTTGGGCCAGTCTCAGAGGCTTCTCTTCCTGTTTGAGGAAAGGCTTTTGTTCATAACCCCCCAAAATGAAAATTCCATTGAGCAAACAGTTTCTTTTTAAATTTTTTTAAATTATTATTTTAATTTCTTCTTCTAAAAAAAAGGGGATACATATGCAGAATGTGCAGGTTTGTTACACAGGTATACATGTACCATGGTGGTTTGCTGCACCTAATAACCTAACCTCTAAGTTCCCCCCTCACCCCCACCCCTCAGCAGGCCCTGGTGTGTATTATTCCCTCCCTGTGTCCATGTGTCCTTACTGTCCAACTCCCACTTGGTTCTCTGCTTCTGTGTTAGTTTGCTAAGGATAATGGCCTCCAGCTTCATCCATGTCCTTGCAAAGGACATGATCTCACTCTTTTTTATGGCAGCATAGTATTCCATGGTGTATATGTACCACATTTTCTTTATTCAGTCTATCATTGATGGGCATTTGGGTTGGTTCCATATCTTAAGCAACCAGTCTTAAATGTTGCTCTCCATATCATAAATTTAAAAATATGATTTTTTTTAACTGGGCAGCCAGATAGGTGGAAATCACATGGGGATAATGTAAGCCTGTGTGTGTGTGTGTGTGTGTGCGTGTGTGTGTCTGTGTCTGTGTGCATGTGTGTGTGTGCATGTATGTGTGTGTGTGCATGTGTGTGTGTGTACGTGTGTGTGTGTGTGCACGTGTGTGGGTGTAGCTAATAGAATAAACCTCTGCGCTGTGACAGCCACCCCCGCAGCTCTGCTTATTATGTGGCTAAGCTTCTCTCTGAGCTTGCAATTCTCTGAATCCATGAGAAAATGTAGACTTCTCTGAAAATTGCAGAGACAGGAAAATTGTGTTCTTGTGTTTGTTTTTATTATCTGGAATTGTGTATTTTCTGACTGGAGATCCTAAGCCGGTTGGAAATATCACATGGTTGTTTACTTCACTCTGCAGACTGCAAAGTGTAAACGTCTAAACAACCAGATTCCTTTCAGTGAGAGATTAGTCTTTCATTTCTAGACCTATATGTTCTTCCGCATAATTAGCCGAATTTGTTAATGGTTAATCAGGGAATTGTGGACAACAGAGAGAGTTCTGCCTCTTTCACACCTCAATGAGGAAAAAGAGCAAGATCTTCACACTTTCAGAAGGTGTCTCATTTCGTGTGCCCCCTGGGCACCACGGGGCGAATGTTTTTTCTTTGTAAGTAGCACATAGCTATCACCATAAAGCATGCCTCCAACATGTAGTTACAAAGCATGACAGTTTCTTGTAACGTGGTAAAAATATGAGAAATTGTTCCTTTCCTGGTGCTTTCTTTTTCCTTTTCCATAAGGTTTCCAGATTTCTTTAGGGACACCTAAATTCATGAATCAGCACAGCTGGGCAGCAAGAAGGAACACTGCTATAATACAAACATTTTTCTTGTAAAAATCTGTTTGGAAGATCCCGGACTGATGGGGATTTGTTTTATAAAAGATGTTTCCCTCAGGATTATGTGACTGGAAACCTGATTCAAAGCATACTTTCGTGATTTTTTTTTTTTGCTTTTGTCTGAAAGACTGATTATAACATGCAGGTTTTAAAGTTGAAGCAATGTGTGCAGTTAACTCATAAACCAGCAATATCAGTGACCAGGACCAAAGACCGACTCAACCCCCACTTCCTTCAACTGCATTTTATGGCAGAAACAGAAGGCTTTGTTTTTTGTTTTTAATGTTTGCTTTCTGAGACCACCCTCCACGAACTGCTTTATTGAATTGCTTTATTTCTCTTAAAACTGCATTTGGAATTCTCCCAGTAATTCACAGAAGAGTGCGAACGCTTTTGGAAGAAGTTTGATTAAAATGTGACCTGCTTTGGGAGCCACCGTTGTGGGGACAGGGTTCCTGTTTCTGCTGCATGAATCATCTCCTTTCATCCACCTCCATGTCCGCTTTCCACATTGCCTCAGCTGTCTCCCTCTTTCGGAACCCCTGTTCTCTAGGGGCACAGCAGAGTCTTACTTTTCCTTAACTCTGTTTCTTTCTTTTTGCTCCTTTCTGTTCTCCTCATACCTTTCTCACTTCTCTGTTCATTAGTCTGACACTTCCCTTTCCTCCAGCCACCTCAGTCTTCCATGGCTTCTAACTAGATTTTTATATGATCATTTTCAAAATGACGATGCAGTTCTGTTCAAAACGTATTCCCCTCCACTCTTCTCAAGTCACAGCACAGGTACACTTGGACCACAAAGACAAAGGGAACAGCCAGGTGCACTGAACTCCATCGTCTTCTCTAATGACCTTCAAGTGTGCTACCTGTGGTCTGAAATGAGCAACCTTTGACTGCCTCCTGTTCTAGAGTGTGCTTTGGTTTTGCTTGTTTATGTGCTCGTTTTGTTTAATAATCTTTTTCTGCTCCAGTAATCCGTGATTCAGCAGAAAGGTTAAACTCCTTTGTAAGGGTTTTCCAAGTGGAAATGGATGCTGGCCACTCATGTTGAGAAGGCTTTACAAAGAGATGGTTGCAGGTGGGATAAACTTCTAGATGGAGTGGAGGCGTCAGGGCCTGGTGGGGATGGTGGGGATGAATTCTCAACCTGAAGTGTTTGGATTGAGAGACCTCGACAGTGTTCTGGAAGCCCCGGAGAGGCATTAAGAGAGATTAAGTGCATGTTTACTCTTGGCAGCCTAAAAGAGAAACCCTCAAGACAACCAAGTATGTGGAGCTGGTGATCGTGGCAGACAACCGAGAGGTAAGAGCTTTTGATATTGCTCAGTACAGTTGGTTTGACAAAAAAGAAAACAGGACCTGTTATTACTTGCTTTAATGGACCACATTTCCTATGTGCTCTTAAAAGCAACGGAAACAGTGGTTCTCTGATGTTAAAAAGCATACAATATTAAAATTTTATCTGATATATAAAGTAATGGCAAAGCCCACAGGAAAAAAAGGTAACAACAGAATTTCTCTGTAGCTAAGCTCTCCAAACAAGAATTAATTGGGGGAATGACGGAAGGCTTTAGATTGTGTTATAAAACATCTTGGGGAAAAGTTTAGTTTTTAAAATGGGACATTTAGAAAACATCCCATATGTCATTAATCAAAATGAATGAATGAATGAATGAATGAAGGCTATAGAGACACAGCAGAAAAATCCTCCCTGCTGAGCTATGACTTGATACAATATTTGTTTTTTAATGAATTTTGAATTCGTTTTTCTAAAGACTATCTTCTCTGTATTTATGTACTACCTCATAGATATATATGAATTGGGTGATATTTTCTCATAGACTCATTCAACGCATGTGAATGAAACAGGCTTGACTATGTTTCAGAAAACTATTCCCATTCTGGAATGTCAGATTAGAGAGGAGAATGGGGAATTTGTTGATTTTTTTTTTTTTTTTGGTCTGTTCTCCTCTGTATTGGTTGATGAGTTGCCATGAGCTTCTATTACTGTTACTTTTTAATTTTTAAAAACAAATATAAGGAAAATTTCTCAGGAAGTTAAAATCAAGTTGTTGATATGAAAAATGGCTTTGGACTGACTTCTAGTTGTCTGTTTCCTCTTTGCCAAAACATGTCACTGCCTCCATCATTTATGAGGCTGGAAAATTGCAGAAGTTGCTGTCTTGTGAGCACTTGGCTTAGGCAAATTTCAGGGAGTTTCAGGGAGTCTCCAGCCAGGAAAGTTATTCAGCAGGATGCAAGCTCATTTCACCATAAACTGTGGCAGCTCCCCAGTGGTTTATAAAATCCCAAGACTTCACATTTCCAGGAGCCGGGAAGATGAGACATGATTGATATTCTTGCCGGTATTAATGTTGACATTTAAAATTGTTAAGTTTCAGAGGCAAGGAAAAGACCTGGAAAAAGTTAAACAGCGATTAATAGAGATTGCTAATCACGTTGACAAGGTAAGTTCTTTTTCAGTAGTTAAATCACTCCGATCATGTAAATGCTTGGAAATGAGATTGAGGGACCTCATCTGACTTAGCAAGGAGAAGAGGTTCTGCCTCTGGGCCTTGGGTTGGAATTCAGTTTCCTGTCCTCTAGATGTGTAATTTCTGGGTCCTGGGGCAGCTTCAGAAGATGCCAAACCACAGCTGTCTGGACTCTGGTGGCCTTGGGGACATGTCTTCCTCCAGGCTCTCTTCCAGCCAGGTGGAACACCAGTCTGAGGGTATTTCGGACTCTCCAGTTACCTCCAGAGTCCCTGCAGAGTCCGTCTGATCCTTTGGATTGCTCCTGAGCCAGGCCTCTCCCGGGTCTTCCAGTGATAGATCCCACAGGCCCCTTCAATCTGTCTCCACCATTGCAGCCCTGTACCAATGTAACCCTGAGGGTGGGCTTGCATTTATAAAGAATAGGCTCCACTCTCCTGACACAAAAGTTGACTTTCAGCTCCATCAGTTATTGGGAAATCCCTCACCAGGAACAAGCAGGTCAGAAACTCACCTTTCACAAGACTACTTCCTCGCTGGAGGAGCCTCTGGAAGCCGGTCCTCCTCCTGGGGTACTTGTTCACTGCTGCTCACCCTTTGGGCTGGCAAAGGAAATGGCAGTGCTCTCTGTCTAAGCCATCTCTCCTTCCTCATCGCGTCCTGCTGGAGAGGGTGTTGGCTGTTGGATGCTGACAACTCTCAGCCTAAAATAGGTTTCGCATATGCCCTGTGCATTGGAGCTGCCGGGGAAGCTTCCAGAAACGTGGCTGCCTTCAAGAGGGGTAGGGAAGGGAGGAGGTTAGACCTCAGAATTTTCAGGAGGTCTCCAGCAATTCTCATGTTCAATGTAAATGGCAACTGCTGTCCTAAAGCAATCACAACCTCTCGGCAATACTGAGTCTCTTGTCTGCAGGGACAGCGTGAGAAGGAGTCTGGTCATGGCTGAGCCTTTCACAGCTGTGGTCCTCTGAAACAGCAGATTTTACACGGAAGGGTTTATGAGGATGCCTCACGATACCCTCGTTTCCAAGTAATCCGATTAGATGTGAATGGTGCTTTCTAAGTGTTTCAAAGAACGAAGGCAAGGCCCTTCCAGAAATTTGGCTCTGTATTGCAAGGCCTTATGCACCCTGCATCAAGAATTCAGAATGAATCAGATGTGGTCCCTCCACTTGAGAAAGTCAAGGCTGTGTGGGGAAGCAGACATACAACCCACATAGCATGGTTCAAGGCATTAGGAAGTAGGTCCATGCTGTGAATGGAGGTCCATGGGGATGCAGAAGAGAATCACTTACTTCTTCTGGGGGTCAGAGAGTCTTTGCAGGAAGAGGATCCTAAAAGGTAAGTTCAGTTTCACCACAAGCAGAGCAGAAAGAGTATGTGTGGTGTGGACAGGTACGTGATTCATGTGCATGTATATGCATGTGCATTACTATGTGTGTTCATGTGTGTGTTCATACATGTGTATGGCCTGCATGCATTATGTGTGTTTACATGCATTCATGCTCATACTGTATGCAAATGCATGCACACACAGCTAGGGCAGGAGGAGATGAAGCTGCAAAGATTCAGAGCGCTCAAGGCCCCGGCTGCTCTACGAAGCCATCTTGATGTTACTCTGCAGTGAATGGAGAGCTAGGTGAATGTTTTTAAGCAGGGGAGAGAAGCCCAGGATTGTAGAAAGATATTCCTGCAGTTACTGGGGAGGGTGGAATAACCAAAGACAAATAGGGCTGGGAGGAGCCTATTGCATAGAAATGATCAAGGCCTGACCCAGGGCAGGGGAAGTGGGGTTGTGAGAAGGACAAGGATTGAGAGATGCTTGAAGGGATGTGTTTCTTGGTTACTTTTTTTAAGCAGTTACTGTGTGCCAGGCTCTGAGTGCTTTGCATATGCTCTTAGGTATGTGCTATTGTTCCTTTTTTTTTGTTTTGATAGAGTCTCGCTCTGTCACCCAGGCTGGAGTACAGTGGTGGGATCTTGGCTCACTGCAACCTCTGCCTCCCGAGTTCAAGCAACTCTCTGCCTCAGCCTCCTAAGTAGCTGGAATTACTGGCACCTACCACAACACCTAGCTAATTTTTGTATTTTTAGTAGAGATAGGGTTTCACCATCTTGGCCAGCCTGGTCTTGAACTCCTGCTCTCATGATCTACCCTCCTCAGCCTCCCAAAGTGCTGGGATTCCAGGTGTGAGACACTGCACCCAGCCTGCTTCTATTTTTAAAGCAGAGGAAGCTGAGATGAGCAGAGGTTAGTCATTTGCAGGACAAGAGATGAGACACAGTATCACTGACCCCCAGCAGGGGCTCTTGGCCTTGACTCTACTTCACCTGCTGTGAGTCCCAGGACCTCATGATGACCAAGCAGAGGCTAAGGGCAAGTGGGAGACCACATGACCGCCAGTTTCACTGGAATAGAGAGGCAGGTAGATGATACTTCAGACCCAAGGAAAGCCAGAGCAGGAAGAGGAGTTCTGAAGGGCATGCTGAGTGGTCAGAGATCTGGGCTTGCCACTCAGAGAGAGGCTATTGCTGGATGAACATTTCTGGAAGTCTGAAAAACCCATATGGCCATTGATATCCCGGGATGATATTGCCCTTGTCCACCTTTGAAGCAGGTCAAACTCCCTGGCAACCCCTACTGATGTGTTTTCAGTAGTTACTCTTTGCAGATTCAACTTCATCCCAAAGTCCAGGTGCAGGAGAATCCTGGTGGAAGGCGAGTGCTGGCAGGGGGATAAAGGGTGTGTCTTAGAGGAGACGTCAAAGACAGCACAGCTGTTGGAATTGGGCCTCAGTCTCGGCTGGGCGTCAGAACCCCTGCGGGGAGTTCGGTTATTTGTTTATGTTTACTTTTTGAAATCAGGGATTCTGATTTGATTGACTGGCGCGGGGCCGAGGTGGGACTGAGACGCACTGGCCTAGAGGGCGGAAGGCTGAGGAGCCTGAGCTGGGAACACAGGTGCCACTGCAAAGTGAGCGAGTTGGACCATTGCCTGGAAGGCTTCAGGCTGTCCTCAGACTGTCCAACAGGGAGAGAGCACGAGTTCTTCTCAGACCTTGGGAGCGAAAGGAAATGATGAACTCTATTAAACCCAAACTGGAAATTGCTGAAGCCCCATTTTAAAAAGGGATGTGTTTGGGTCCTCTGTGTTTATATTTCTTCCCATTTATTCCAGGTTATATCTTGCTTCAGTTTGCAAAACCAAAAATGAGCAATTGGGGGTTTGTTAACAACTTGCACTTGTAATTAAAGAACACCATGCCTTGGCAAAGTCCTAACGGACCCCATGGAGTTTGCCAGTCTGGCTGTTCTTGCGTTTCTGGCAGGGACAGAGCCGATTTGCTGAGCACACAGCTACCCCTGGCCCTGACATCCCTGTCTATGCCCAGCAGAGTCCAGAGGCCTTGGAGGAGATACCCAGGCTCCCTGGGAGACTTGCCGCTTCCAAGTCTATTAACAGACGACTCCCAGCTCTGTTACGCGTTCTCTAAATTTCAGTTTTTCAACTCTATAAGTGCAAGTGTCTCAGCCCAGAAAACAATGACTGTGCCAGTGGCAGTTTCCTCAGTTTGCTGAAGTCTTGGCTCTCCTGGACCATTCTAAATTAATAACTGCTGGCTGCGTGGAAAGGGAGGACATCTCGGACTGGAAGACAGAGGAGTGGTTTAGTGATGAAGGTGAAGTTTTGGAATGTCCAGGAAATCCCCCGTGCGTGAAACATAGAAGGCCTGTCTGACTCATGCTTCTAGGCCAGACACTGGGTTTCCCACAGTCCTCATATCATCGCCGCAGCGGCCTGGGGAGCGCACCTGCCGATGGAGCTATTGTGGGGTTTGCATCTTTCACCCTGGCCTCCGATCGGTCCTCCTTATTCATTAAGAAGTTAGTGTCAGCTGCAAATGCAGGCACCTGCTTCTGAAAGGACTCATCTCCTATCTATTCAATTTCTTTTCTTTCCTCCTCCTTCTTCGTCTTCTTCTTTTCCTTTTTTTTTTTTGAGACAGAGTCTCACTGTATCCCCAAGGGTGGAGCACAGTGGTGTGATCTCAGCTTACTGCAACCTCCACCTCCCAGGTTCAAGCAATTCCCCTGCCTCAGCCTCCCAAATAGCTAGAATTACAGGTGCCCACCACCATGCCTGGCTAATTTTTGTATTTTTAGTAGACATGTGGTTTCACCACATTTGAGGCTGGCCTCAAGGGTCTGACCTCAAGTGATCTGCCCACCTGAGCCTCCCAAAGTGCTGGGATTACAGGCATGAGCCACCAGGCCCAGCCTCTGTGTATTTAATTTCTTAGGGTATTTTCACTCATGTAACAGATTGCCTCCCCTCCTGTCCCAAACCAGTTGCCTGAAGGATGCAAGTTCCCTCATTGGACCTCAGGGGATTCCACTTCACTGTTCCTTCCCGAAAGCCTCCAGTGCAGCATCCCACGACTTCCTACGTGCACCACTGCTTAGCAGTTCACTGTATGGGAGTAAACTGAACTAATAGATTAGTGTGCCATGCCTTAAGCCCCTGGTGACCTCTGAGCATTTGGGTGGCAAGGACAAGGGCATTCTAATCTTTGCTTTCTCTGCCACTGCCAGACCCAGCCCACAGCAAGAGGCAAGCAAATATTTGTTGCTGTTTTGTAAACAGGTGAATTGCTTCAGTTGGGTCTCTGACTGTGTCCACATATGTTCTGGGCTTCGTAAGTCAGGCAGGCAGCTGCCAAGCTCCATTTGTACGGCAGAGGCCCATGAGCTTCTCTTCAGGCCTGGGGTCACAGTGGGCCGTCGTGGATGGGAGTCTTAGCACTCACAGAAGAGGACAGTGTGACCTGGTGGTTTCAAACATGAGCGTCAGGGTTAGCTGGCCTGTGTTCCCACCCCAGCCATGCAGTCCCAATCTTAAGTCACCTGGCTTCTCCAAGCCTGCATGCCTTTGGCTATAAAATGGAAATAATAATAATTCTTAACTCAAGAGTTGTTTTCAGGGTTAAGCCACAGCACAGAAACCACCGTGGCATCGTGCCTGGGATACAGTGATGCTCACTAAACGTTAGCTATGGTGGCTGTTGTTAGGAAGACCAAAAGGAACCCGTCAGTAGCCCTGGAAAGAACTTTCAGAGTAGGCAGTAAAGGCATCGCGTATGATGACTTGATGTGAGTTTAGCATATATGACAGTCCTACGATGGCACCAATTTTGGAGAGGGGAGGTTGTCTGTTATATTACTACTAAGTGAGAAATCAGTTCTAAGGATGTGGTTGAGAGGCCTAGTGGGTAGAAATGTAAAACCCATCATTAGCATGAAAAGCTCCTTGATTAGGAAGCAGCAAACCTAGCACTGAGAAATGATGACAATTAGCCTTTGCAGATCTCCAATCCTGCCTCCATACAATGCTCCTGGGAGGCAAACCTAGTGTCTCCTTCCCAGATGACAACCCTGAGCCCACGCAAGGCGTCTGACCCCAAGGACATCTCTTAGCAGGCCGATGTAAGCATCAGCATTGGACCACCTCCATTGCTGCTTTCTGATCACTGTTACCTTTGCATACAATGAAGCTGAAAATGTAATCTCTCAATGGACAGCAGCCAAACATGTGCATTCAGAGTTCCAGAGCGGGCCAGGAACCCATTTTTGCCTGGGAAGCCTGGGCTGGGAGTGTGCAAGCAGATAGCTTGGGCCATGCAATTACTGATTGAAAACAAGCTGTTGGGCTGTGTTGTAACCGTCTCATTAACTCATTAATGTAATGTCTGTAATTGTGATCTGTTTGAAACCAAGTTGGACCAATGCAATCAGCATATATTCTGTGATGCAATTTATACCCAGTCATATCATCTGCTAACCCAGTGCTCACCAGATGACTGTGGGGACCCGCAAGGGAAAAGATGAGCTCGCCTTGTGTGGGTTGGAATCTGGGGTCAGATGTTCAGCTTTGAGGAGCGTTTTGTACTTTAGTTCACCCTGTTAGAATGGTGCTTAACGAGCCAATGCAGAACTTCTGTAAGTTTTGTTACTCATTGGCCAGATGCTTTTAGCGACTGAGATTAGGACCTGCTCTCATCTGGTGCTGGGCTTTGGCTGTTATCAGTAGCCAGCCTTTTCTCCTTGGCTACCCGGGGTCTCAGAAGATGAGGGCTTTCTCTCTGTCTGCTGCCTCATATACCAGGGGCATCGAAATATTTGACAGCCAACCAGGTGATACCATGTCCTCGCCCTGTCAACCATGAACACAAAGCCATCTTTTTGTCTATGTGATGCATATGAGGACAATGGGTAGGTCATACCTCTATGCTGACCACTCGTCCTGGCCCTCTGAGCTCCTATGAGACACAGCCATCCCTTAGCCCCAGAGGAGTAACTTTTCCCCGCTCTGAACCAGGACTACCTGCCTGTAGGTGTAGTCAGGTATGGGCTGTAGGCTGAAGTCAGAAATGCCGGAAGGTGGTGAGGGCAGGCAGGGGGTGAGAATTCTTGCTTTCAGTGGTGTGCCTGATGCTTTGTTTCACAAGCCCATAAAAGAGAATCTTCACTTAGCAGATCTTCCCATGGCGGTGTTGGTGAGCTAACTTCTGTCTGTGGGGAGCAGAAGGATAGTCATTAACATTCCTGAAGAAGGGCTCTGTGTATGCCTTTATTATTCTGAAAGATATTGACTTCTTCATTTAATTACGACCTCTAGGTTGATTGTAGGTGACAGAATATGATTGGCCAAGGCTGAGATTTTGCTGAAAAATTAATACAGATTCATTTTCAGTAACTCATAGCAGAAAGTTGTGCTCAAAATGAACGAGATATTGTCCTTGGCAAAAGTGTCTGAAAGATCCTAATTCACGAATTGTTTCCCTCGAAGTCGATAGTAACTGGCCATCTTTAGCTGTAAGATACATCTGTGTGTACATTTTAAATCACCGATGAATCATTTGAAATGTGTGCTTCCATACAAATGTGGGTAGACAATGCAAAAGCTAATAACTTTAGCATCTAATTGGTCAGCCTTCGAGAACCTGGTTAACACATCACTTTGCATTAGGCCCTGCAAATATTTCTTAAATTCCAACGCCACAGGAACCAAAGAGCACAGGGATATTTTTCTCACCTGTGTCAGTGAACCTCGAACAACGCAAATCTGTTCTGATTTTCATTTCGAGTTTTCATTAATGTGATCCCCACTCCAACGCCAGTTCTGCCTGTTTCGCCCAGTTTTACAGACCACTGAACATTCGGGTCGTGTTGGTCGGCGTGGAAGTGTGGAATGACGTCGACAAATGCTCCATAAGTCAGGACCCATTCACCAGCCTCCATGAGTTTCTGGACTGGAGGAAGATGAAGCTTCTACCTCGCAAATCCCATGACAACGCGCAGCTTATCAGGTAGGGAGTTCTGTCTCCCCCTGCTTAAAGAGTCCCCTCGACAAAGCCCTTAGTTCACCTGCACAGCCCCAGAGCTGCCACCTTTCTGCAGGGCACACTGCCATGTACAAGGGGGGCTTCTCAGCTCACACCGGTGGGGAGATGCCACCCTCACCTGGAACTGAAGGTCTGTTAGGAAAGTGTCCCTCTGAGGCTGCGTGCGGTGGTTCATGCCTGTAATCCCAGCACTTTGAGAGACCGAGGCAGGTAGATCACAATGTCAGGAGATCGAGACCATCCTAGCCAACATGGCGAAACCCCATCTCTACTAAAAATACAAAAATAAGCTGGGCATGGTGGCTTGTGCCTGTAATCCCAGCTACTTGGGAGGCTGAGGCAGGAAAATCGCTTGAACCAGGGAGTCAGAGGTTGCAGTGAGCCGAGATTGTGCCATTGCACTCCAGCCTGGCGACAGAGTGAGACTCCATCTCAAAAAATAAAAATTAAAAAAAAAAGGGGGAAGTGTCCCTCTGAACACCCTGGGAAACCTGTCCCTTTACAGAATTCTCATTTCCTTCTTCCAGAACCTGGACACTTTCCTCTATACCAATTTTTCTGATTTTAGCTGTGATGTCAATTTGTCCTGAGTAGCCTGTTTCTATAGGCTCATCATTGTTAGTGGAAAATGTGTGTTGATGCAAGATCTCAGGACAACACTTTAAGTGAATATTGTCAGATTCCCGGAGGGAAAAAAGACTTCACTCCTCCTCCTGTTTTGGCTATTACTCTTTGGTTTTCTAGATCAGAGAATACCAGTAGCATAGCACATTAACCTTGTGTTCCCTCTTTAAACCAATATGCAAGGAGTACGTGTTATGGACCGAGCATAATGGTGACCACTGGCAACGTCCCGGCTCTCAGCAGTCTCCACTCTACTAAGAGAGTCAAGAAGAAAGAGGAACATGTCAGCGTGATGGACTTGAAGATGATAAACTAAGGGAAAGCATAGTTCTGCTATAACACAAAAATTGGTGGGAGGTTACAGATACCTTCTTTATACTTTTTAAAAAAGGAAAAAAATATTTTTTTTTTTGAGACAGGGTCTCACACTGTCACCCAGGCTGGAGTGCAATGGTGCGATCTCAGCTCACTGCAACCTCTGTCTCCTGGGTTCAAAGTGATTCTCCTGCCTCAGCCTCCCAAGTACCTGAGACAGGCACCTGTCACCATGCCCAGCTAACTCTTTGTATTTTTAGTAGAGATGGGGTTTTGCCATGTTGGCCAGGCTGGTCTTGAACTTCTGACCCCATGATTTGCCCTCCTCAGCCTCCCAAAGTGCTGGGTTATAGGTGTGAGCCACCGCACCCAGCCCAAAAAAGGAACAATCTTACATCATTCTAAATTAGTATAAGGTAGATGATTCTAGAAGCAACAAATTTTTATTTAAATCTTTAAACACTTTGTGTCACTGTTCTTTTGTTGTCATGTGACTTATATCACAGAAAGAAAGCTTCTGGGACAGAGGCTCTTTCCTTTGAGAAACCCAATGTAACTATTGAACATTTGTGGAAAGTTAAAAAAAAACCAGTCCTATCCCATTGTCACTTTAGAAAATGCCTACGTCTGAACTGAGGCTGTTGGCATTCCTTGATAATTTACTTTGGCCATTTTCACAGGGTTCCCCCTGGCCCCACCTTTGAATATTTGTGGTTGCCTCACATTTTATGCATTGATTAGTCCTGAACTACTAAAAGTATATTTTATATATTTTGAGTCAGAGTGTGTTGATATTTTTCCCAAATGGAGTCTGTCCAACTTGAGCATCTGGAAATAAATTATCATCTTATATAACCTTATTATTTACATACATGTACGATTGTATCTGTTCATATAGTCTATATAGATATAAATAAGGACTGAAATTTCTACTACTGTAAATATTAATGGGAAATGTGGATAGAGGGGGAAAGAGAGAGGGAGAGAGAGAAAAAGAGAGGGAAGGAAGAAGTGAGGGAGGGAGGGAGGGAGAAGGTTTTATATACACTTATCACATTCTGTTCAATTGACTACAGCTAAAATACCTAAGTTTTCAAACAATATATCTGTATACATATATAGCCAAGATAGTATTGGTAAGTCATTTGACTCCTTTAAAGGAAATTCAACAAATATAGTGTTTCATTTTTCATGCATGAGGTTGGAATTAACAGCATCTGTGTTCAACAGGCCGGTGGTGTCATTAGATCCATGATTAGGTTAAGATTCCAGACAGAAGGACAACTGCGTTGAAGCCATGAAGCCCCCTGCAGAAGGCTCCTCCCTAGGCACCATTTCGTGGGTGCTCCCTTGTTCTACACTAGCTCCAGGATGGATAATTCTCCTGCCAATTTCAATTTTGCAAGCTATCTTAGCAGGACGTTATGTAGGAGTTTGGGTTTCTGGCAGAATTGTAGTCAAGTTACCCAGGAAAGCAGTTAAGCTACAGCGAAAATCTGGTAAACCATCTAATGCATTTCTTTTAGTTAACGGTGGTTCTCTGTGACTATTTCAGCCTTTCCCTCAGCAGACACTGTTTAAATGGAGCAGCTTCCTACAGCCCATTAGGAAATAGGCAGGATACAACTCATAAGTATAATGTAATAACTAGTTGTTGTCTGAGTCTTGAAAACAAAACTCTGAAAACATGATGGAACCATGATACAACCATGATAAAATTTTCGGGGAAAAAAAGATAAAATCACGTGAATATACCCTCATGTTGCTATTCTTATTTTTGCATATTTTATTGTAGTAACGTCCAACAGAATTTTTAAATATGATAGAATGCCCCCATTTGATTAAAGAAAGTCCTCTTTTTTTATTTCCTAGTGGGGTTTATTTCCAAGGAACCACCATCGGCATGGCCCCAATCATGAGCATGTGCACGGCGGAACAGTCTGGGGGAGTTGTCATGGTAAGCCAAGGGCATCAGGAGCTGGTTCCCCTTATTAATGATTCCCCAGGAAGTCACTACTTTGATCAGACTTTGTGAAGATAGATCATTTCCTTTAGTGCTTTTTAGATTTAACTCTACTTTTACTGTAGCTGTATTTATAATTTTTTATATCCCACAGTATTTTAGGGACTGTTTAAAAGCAAATTGCACACAGGAAAGGCAGGCGTGTAAAATAGCTCAGCAGAGGCAAGCCTACCTCTCTTTTGGAGAAACATTTTCAACTGGGACTTTCCAAACCAGGAATTCCTCCCAGCACTGGGGTGAGCCAGGGCATTGGGGTCGCCCTGGTCAAGCAGCTGCTGGGACGCCCTGCGGTCTCACCAGACGTTCTCATTTAAATGGTTTTCTGATGGTTCTGTCTCCAAGCCCAATGGCCCAAAGTCTGAGGTTTTTAGCTTTTTACCACCGCAAATGCTTTACATACCTTCTGGCCAGTGTACAATTTGTCTTTAAAATAACCTTATTCTTGGAAGTCAGAAACCCAGGTTTATTGCTTTACAAGGATCATTTTGTCATATATGGGCTATATATGTTTGTGAAAGGAAGTAAAATGGGAATACTGTTAGGGGCTTGTTACGGATGTAGGAGGGAGGTAGCTTTGATAGGCTGGCCCAACAGGGAGCTTGTGCTCCACTTCATCAGATAATTAAGGGAGAGGTTTTCACCCTATGCTGTCCCTGCTCTGAAAATTCAGTGTCTCCTGTGCACCAGACCTCAGACAGGGAGTATCCTCAGAGACCATTCTTCCATCTCCGTTAAACAAACAGAACCCTGCCCTCCCAAGAAACCGTGAGTTCCTCCACGTTTTTTAAACAGAACGTGTGTGCATGTTCAGTTGTTTTACAGGGTGGAGGGAGTTATGTTCTGCTGACGATTACTTTCTCTCCACATACTGCCTAATCAAATCTTCTTCATGAATAGACAGAACCAAAGTTTCCCTCTTCTCTGGGTGCAGAGATTGGTAATTAATGTAAACCTGCACTAAGGTCAAAGCTGCATGGAGGGATTGCCCCCACTTACTGGATTTCTGGTTTGAGCAAGTGACTCCCTTGTTTTCTGTGGACCTGGATGCCCTGCATGTGATCTCCACCATGGCCGTCCTTGGCCGGTTTGGTTTTTGTTGATGCCAGGTTCATTTCAGGTCAGATCCCAACCGTATTTTTACAGAGGAGACTATAAATTTTTAAGACGGAATAATTTTCTGTTTCATGGTTCCATGGTCAGCTGCTACTGCCTTTGCCACTTAAAGTTGGCGTTAACATTTTTGTAGAGCTGAAACTCAGTTCTTCATAGGCATGGGAAGTTCTGCCGCTGTGCGGAGCTGAAATGCGCCTGTAACCCATCTCACTAGAGTAAGTGGCTTTCTTCAGGTGATGTCCCTTACTCCGTTTCCATACAAGCATTTTATCAAAATTCCTTCTTCAAAAGGATACCAGGAAGCCTATTTTTAAAAAGGATATATGAAAATGAAAGTGGGAAATAGAAGCAAATTATGTACAATGCTGTAAGAATCAAGTGAAGATCAAAGATAATTATCAGGAAATACGTTTTAGAAATTTGACAGCAGTTAACATCATACTTAGACACGTGACTTGTGCGTTCCACATATAAGAGAAACAGCAGGTAGGATAAAAATGCCTCGGCACCTTTGATTTCTATAAAATTCATGAAATCAGCAAGATCAACATCTTGACCAGACCTGTACGTTCTAGACTCACGTTCTTCTCCTGCGTCTCTAAAGCTGCATTCACAGGCATCATATGTGACTATGCTTCATTCAAAGACTCACAAATCTAAGAGGAAAGAAGCAATGCAGCCAGACAGCAGGGACCCTCTAAAAAATAGGATTGTAGTGCCATTTCTCTATTTTTCAAAATAGAGCAGATCATTAATTTTAGTAACTTAAAGTCATTCCTTTACATCGAACTGGCTTAAAACAGCCTTAGTTTGGAAATAATATTAATAGCATGAATAAAGAGGTTTTTTTTCTTACTATAAATGTGAACCGTTTATTAAGGTCTCTCGAGAGATTCTGTTTATAATCACTGATGCGTGAAAGAATATGACATAATCTGGCAACTAAAAACCGAGATATTCAATGATACAAAAGGATCAGAGTGAGAATATTTTTTAAGGATGAAGTCCTTGAACTTTGTGCCAGAGCCTGCTAACTCCAGCCCGCATGTTCTTAGACTGACTACATTCTCTTCACCGGTGTGTTATTTTTAAGAACCAATTTCCTGAAACATATTTGTAAAGTTTCCTACAACAGGAAACTCTAAAATCCAAACAAAGTAATTCATTGGGAATTTCATCTACTGCAAGAATATCTTGGTTTCTTGACATACCATTGTTTTCTTCGACTGAAGGCTGGTTGCAAACACTGTCAACAAACCCGCAGGCCATTCACACGCACACTTCCATCCAGAAGCCTCACAGACTGTCCATATCAGTGTGCTCTCTGAAATACAGTGTCATACTTGTTTTAGTCCATTTTCTGTTGCTTCTAACAGAATACTTGAAACTGGGTAATTTATAAAGAAAGGGAATTTATCTCTTACAGTTAGAGGCTGAGAAGTTCAGGTAGAGGGACACACCTGAGAGGGCCTTCCTGCAGGTGAGGACTCTCTGCAGAGTCCCAAGGCAGTGTGGGGCATCACATGGCGAGGGGCTGCATGTGCTAGCTCAGGTCTCTCTTCTTCTTATAAAGCCACTGGTCCTACTCTCCTGATAACCCATTAATATGTTAACCCGTTAGTCCATTCATCCGTGAATGGATTCATATAAGGGCAGAGTCCTCATGACCCAGTCACTTCTTAAAGGCCCCCTGTCCAATACTGCCATATTGGAGATTAAGTTTCAGCATGCGTTTTGGAGGGAACAAGCATTCGAACGGTAGAAGCACTGTTTCTTGGAAGCCTCTAGGAAAACCTCTTATCTCTTTCCTAAGTAGCACAAAGCAAGATTCAAGCAACGTTCTTTCCTTTCTCCATGGTATATAGACCTTTTCAGAAATGCTATACATAGGCACTCTTTCTGTAGATCATATACGCTAATTAACTAATTTCTGTTGGTAAAAGTTGAGTAACTATATTCTTTAGTTAATTTGAGCCAAGCCATCCAGGCACTCCACTTGGCTATTTGAGCCAAGCCATCCAGGCACTCCACTAAGTCAGGGGTAGCCAAGTAGTGCTTGGTGAATGGAGAAGCCTCCTTCCACGTCCAAGCGAAAGGTTAATGGACCCCTGACCACAGGAGCCAGAGAATTGGGACACCTCATATTTCCAAAGTGTGCCTGGCAACACAAAGGGCCAAGAAGAGTAAGACATAACCAGCTTATACTTGTAAATGAATGGCTCTTCAGACAGATGACTCGATGTGGTCGGATTTATTGTGAAGTGTTGTGAATTTTCCAGCTATCCTCCCCGACCAAGCACACAGGAAGAGGCAGGCTCAATGACAACCTTTCAGGGCTCATTTGGAATGTCACAAAGCATGCTTGTGCTGTCAACTTCATGTCAGCATCATCTCATTCGAGGGTAAAATGATACTTCTGTTGCCCATGAAGGAATGAGCTTTTTCTAGGATACAGGATGACTTTTTGTTTCATTCAGTGGAAGAGTCGTGGAGCAATTGTAGGAAGCAGGATGGACAACCTGCCTTGAAGATGTCATATAAAAACAGAATCACACATGTATACGTGAGCATACAGACATTCCTTAGCAGAAGGGCCCCCAAATTGGCTCAATGAAATGTCAAATTATCTATTTTTAAGTTTAAATGATAGCATTTTATCTTAGTCCCTCATAGGGAATTAGATTAAGTCAAATGTTAATGAAAGGTATATGTCTGTGGGGAGGTGGGCCTGGGACATGAGGACAAGAAGATATGAATTATACACCTGTGCTTTTGTGTTTTCTTTGAGGACCATTCAGACAGTCCCCTTGGTGCAGCTGTAACCCTGGCACACGAGCTGGGCCACAATTTCGGGATGAATCATGACACACTGGAAAGGGGCTGTAGCTGTCAAACAGAGGCTAAGAAAGGAGGCTGCATCATGAACCCTTCCACCGGGCAAGTACCAGCACTTCCATCTGCTTTGAGAGTGTGCACAGCTTCAAGTGTGTGTGTTGGGAACCAATCGAGACAAAGTTTCCCTGGTTTTCTGGTCAGAGCACCCAGGGAAATTTCCAAAAAGGAATTCCCTCCCAAGTAGCAAGAGTGGCCTGTGTTTCTCTGGAGAGTCAGGGACAGCCAGACAGCAATACTGTGTGATATGAGGGTTGACCTTTTCCTTGAGGAGTGGCCAGGATGGATGCTATCTGTGTTTAGAAATTGCAAATTCTCTTCCTGTCCTGACAAGTGTTTTTTATTTGAGCCGATGGCTCCAGCTGCCAGGGAGTCCCAGAAACCAGACATCTGAAAGCCTGGGCAGAGGTGAGATGGGCCACATGTAAACTCACTGGGCAGAGTTGAGATGGGCCACGTCTTTAAAAGGTGCTGTGTAGAAGGTATTTATTTCCCTGGGGTTGGCCCTAGGGTGTTTCTGAAGTGTGTTAGTAGCTTGGAGGTTTGTAGTGTCTCTGCCTCTGCCATCACATCACCTTACCAGATCTCAGAGGCTTAAATGAAATGATTTCTCTGCTTTGGTAAATTATGTTGCTCTTCCTTATTTAATGCTTTCCTGAAACTCCCGACTTGGTTCAACTAGAAAAGAGCAAGAAAGTTTCATTATTTGGATAAGTTCCATTATTTGAGGTGGAAGCAGGTGCAACATGGAATGATCAGAGATTCAGATGTGTTCTTACATCTCTAAAGGGCTTATCCCAAACTAGAACTTTGTGCTAGTTTAAGAAGATTCTCATTAGTAAGCGGAAAGGTGTGCTGGGTACAAGGCCATCTTCTTTATTATAGCTTGAAACTTTATAAACACTTTCATGGAACATTCCAGCCACACTTGCTCTCTGGTTTTCCCAAAAGGAGACACTGGGGCAAGAGGCAAGTCCTCTAAACAGCCCAAAGACTCGTCTCTGTGAAGACTTGTTGGCCAAGGGACAAGTGTGGTGTGAGGGGATACCCGCTAACGCGGGAATGCAGTTTAAAAGACCCGGTAGAGGGAGAAATTGTTAAAGAATGTGTCTGCACTGTTTTAAGCAATAGCTTTCTGACCCTCCTGGGAAATAGTTTGTAGGACAATGAGTTACCCTTAAAACAAGGACTGGACAGAACCGTACAGCTTATCAGGATATTGTCATTTCATGTGAGCTGTCGGGAGGTATCTTCTTACAGCAAGTGACTGATCCTTCATGTCCATCACCACCATTTGAGCAGAGCCTTTAGGGGCATCTTTCTGCTGTGGTTCTCTCTTAAGCATAATTGGGTTTTTCTGAGCTGGAAGCTTGCTCTGTCACCCAGGCTGGAGTGCAGTGGCATGATCTTGGCTCACTGCAACCTCTGCCTCCAGGGTTCAGGTGATTCTCCTGCCGCAGCCTCCCAAGTAGCTGGGACCACAGGCATGCACCACCATGCCTGACTAATTTTTGTATATTTAGTAGAGACAGGGTTTCACCATATTG